>JAMWET010005072.1:162500-242500 GCA_024036415.1 Prochilodus magdalenae | reverse complement strand
GCAACAGATAACACCACTACCTGCAAGTGATCTACCAACCCGTGTGGGAGCCTGGGGTTCGATTCCTGGTCTGGGTAACTATGCTGTGCTACACCAATAAGACCTTGGGCAAGACTCCTAACACTACATTGGCCCACCTGTAATACGATGAACCTTTTCGCTCTGGATAAGAGCCTCAGCTAAGTCTTCACTATTCATAAACCCCATAAAGAACACTACTATGGTAGTCATAATAGAATATATACAGATAGATAGATAGATAGATAGACAGACAGATAGACAGACAGACAGACAGACAGACAGACAGATAGATAGATAGATAGATAGATAGATTAGTTTATAGATAGATAGACAGACAGATAGATAGACAGACAGACAGACAGACAGACAGACAGACAGACAGACAGACAGATAGACAGATAGATAGATAGATAGATAGATAGATAGATAGATAGATAGATAGATAGATAGATAGATACAGACAGACAGACAGACAGACAGACAGACAGACAGACAGACAGACAGACAGACAGACAGATAGATAGATAGATAGATAGATAGATAGATAGATAGATAGATAGATAGATAGATAGATTAGTTTATAGATAGATAGATAGATAGACAGACAGACAGACAGACAGACAGACAGACAGACAGATAGATAGATAGATAGATAGATAGATAGATAGATAGATAGATAGATAGATAGATAGATAGATAGATAGATAGATAGATAGATTAGTTTATAGATAGATAGACAGACAGATAGATAGATAGATAGATAGATAGATAGATAGATAGATAGATAGATAGATAGACAGACAGACAGATAGATAGATAGATAGATTAGTTTATAGATAGATAGATAGATAGATAGACAGACAGACAGACAGACAGACAGACAGACAGACAGATAGATAGATAGATAGATAGATAGATAGATAGATAGATAGATAGATAGATAGATAGATAGATAGATAGATAGATAGATAGATAGATAGATAGATAGATAGATAGATAGATATAAGGAAATTCAGCAATGCTTGCAGAAGACTCATTGTGTGCTAGCATTGGAAGTTTTGTGAACCACTATGGCCTTCCCTGCAGCACACATTCAAAGACAGTACCCATCTCTAAGATCAGGAGAACAAGAAACCAGAAAGCAAGGGTTGCTAAGGAAGTCTTCTCACACAGAGGAGAATCACAATGCTCGAGTTTTTAGTCACAGCTGACTCACTCAAAACAAGCCAGAACGATCCACAGCTGTGCTCTCCTGACATTTCATTTCCTCCAGGCTGGAACCGGCCAGCAAAACAACTTTCAACATCTACACACGACGAGTAATAACACGCACCAAGCCACCACCTCATTAGCCACTGACTGCCTTCACCACAGAGCTTAGCCCAACAGAGGTCATATTCAGACCGCCTAGAATCAGCCGCAGCAAAGTCTACAGCAGGACAACCTCCGTCATCATCGGCCTAACAGCAAAACACTGTTTACTATCACAGCACAGTACAGGTTCATCTGTGGCCACTGTATCGGCCCCACCTTCACTCTTAAAGGCCCGATTCAGCCTGTAGAGATAGAACAGGTCACGGTTCTAATGATAAACCAGACCATAAAGCCCATTTTAATAATACCCTTTCAGCTTGTAATCCTTCTGGTCAGCGAATACAACTGACCCCTCTATGCTCCTCCCACAAGTGTGTTCTATCATAGCAAGTGTTGGACAGGCTTGACGGACAGCTAGTGAGAATTTAGCACATTACTTCATGCTGGTCAATTTAGCAAAGGTGCCATAGCAACTAGGGGGGTGGGAGGCATCATGTCCCACCCAAAATTATACCCCGTGGGGGGCAAACAATCGCAACTGTTCATTTGTAAGTGCAACACGGAGGGTAAGTTAGCAGGTACTGGCAGCATGTGGCACTGCATCATCTTTAAGCCTAGCTGAGTTTGTGCTGTGCCTGTTCCAGCTTCCCCCACTACATGTGTCTGCTTGTATTAGGGGGCTTGTAGTCTTCTGGCTTTAGAGCACCAGATGCAGAACTACTAGCTGTTTGTTATTTATTGATGAAGGAGTGTCTGAATATGGATGTGGCCTACATCCAGAAACTTGTCCGGAAAGGTCTCTCCATGAGCACCGGTAACAGCTGTGGTTGGATTTGGCATGGACTGGACAAGTTTCTGGATGTAGGAAAGAAAACATATTTATTGAGACTGGAGTCTGTTTTCATAAGTGGCCTGATATGATTCAACACACCCCAACCCAAAATCATAACTGCAACAGGCAAAACAAGAATTTTGGCAAGTGAAATGATCGCTGGTCGTCTCCACCAAGATGAAATCGGGACTCGTCACTGAAGATCCAGTCCACTGACATTCGGAGTCACTCCATGACAGTCTGGTACGACACCACTGCAGTCTTTGGTGACGGTGACGTGGTGTTAAGGACAGTCATGGTAACGGTCTGTGTGCATGTAGTCCTGCGTAATGTAGCCGTCTGCCAATGGTGCTGCACTGACTCATGGAGGACATCACTACATGCTGAATGTCCACATTCGTGGCTGTTGGGTCAGTCAGGTACAGAGATAAAGCCCCGCCCTTAATTTCGCCACATGTGCGACCGGGCATGAACCTCATATCATTTGCGTATCTGATGATGCCAAACCCACCCACCAAGTCTCATTCATGTCACTCATATTTCATCATTTGTTAAACTGTGATATTCTTTGGTGTGGAACAGAAGCAGAACCATGTGCTGTGTACTGTATTTCCATGTTGTCGCTCCATGTCACTATACATACAGTATTTCACAGCCTTAGCTACAGTGGTGTAAGGTTATAGCTAGCTAACATTTTAGGGAACAAGGTGGGCTTTGATTCATAGTAGCAACTAGGGCTGCCCTCTAGAAGTCGACGATTCGAATCGTCAGTCGGAGACCCTTCAAGTCGACTGAGACCCTTCAAGTCGACTGACAACAGTGACCTTTTTTTCCCGTGAAACAGACTAAAGCTTACAGAAATGCACAAGAACTTTAAGAATGTAAAAAGACATGTTAATAATTATTAAAGGGGAATAATAAATATATATGTAAGGTCTAGCTGGGCTGTGACGCAGGCTTGCTAAAATATTAAAACCACGTGACGACGTGCGCTGGCGGTTCACCGCTTAGGAAGCCGCGAAGCTGAGAAACACGGGGGGGAACGATGTCTCAGAGAAAGTCTGGAGGAGCTTTAGAAGAAGAGAATCCGAAACAATGAAACCGAATTCTGCTCGTCATTCAGTCAGACATCCAACACTGCTCCAAACGAGGGAGCTGACTTTCGGTTTAGACGTAACGGCTGTTTGCGGTGAAGGAGAAACGGAGCGGAGACGTTTGTTTTATTATAATTCCATTATTATAGAACCTAAATTACAGATATGTTTATTTATTCGTCTACAGCTGAGATTATCTTTATTTAAGGATGAGTACAGTCACTTAATACGCCTGCCGATAAACGAGAGATAATGATTTCAGCGTGGGTAATATAATAAACGGTTTCAGCTCTACCATTCTCCTTTTCATCTATAAATAATTTAAATATGGACTAATCTGGTTTTATTTAGCAGGTCATTATTTATGAGAGATGAAAGACGAAGGGTCCTCCTACTGAAGAAGCTGTTAGAAGTGAGATTAAAAGACTAGAAACTATAAGCGCTAATGTTTAGTATAAGTACGCGCTGCTGCCCGGCGCTGTATCCTGTAACTAAATCAGGCTCCAGTTCAGATCGATCATCATAAGCCCCGCCTCTTTTAGTTCAGAAATATGTTCCTGTGACTCTGCTGACTTTCTAAATGAGGAGGACGTCAGATCTGAACCGTATGCAGATTGATTTACTGATTACTAGATAATGTACATGGAGAAAAAAACGTCAACGAAGAGTCGAATTGCCGACCAGGACGGGTGAATCTGAATCCACTGACAAAATTCTGAGTCGGGTACAGCCCTAGTAGCAACCATGTCCCCCAGCCCGACCCTCCAATTTGAAACTCGCTCCTACGCCCTTGCTTTAATAATAAATGTTGATACGCTACAATATTAGTTCAGATCGATGCACACAACATACCATTTCCAGTGCACATGTGCCACAACGCTGGACATTGCTGTCGTAGCTAATCAAGCTGGAAACAATCCCAAAGAATTTGCTGCCACACTAACGCTAAGTGTTCAAAATAAATGGGAGTTAAATTAATGATGCATGCTGAATATTAAGGCTAGAGTTTCTACTTACGGGATTTCTGCAATAGTCTGTAAAGCTGTGCCAGCAGTTGCTATAAAAGAGCATGCATGTAGCCTACTGCTACAAACACTCAGTATGTAACTGACGTTTACAGTGTAAACAGTAGACGGTGGGAGTGCTGCAGATCACCGTTTTCAAATTCAAGCTGTAGTTGACTATTAGCTGTTACACAAATACAGAAGTAGGTGATATATGAGAATAATAATGAAACAATGACCATTTCATTTGCCATCATGCTGTTAAATAAATAAATAATAATAAAAAATAAATAAATGTATTAATTAATTAATTAATTAAATTTAAAATTAATACAGTTTTGAGGCTACAGTTTATCATTATTCATACTATAGTGGTCTGTAAAATTGTCCATGATTTGCTACAGAGGAACATATTTTAAGGATGGAACATATGGGTGGATATACCTAACCTCACTGTACTGCACACGGTGGGTCAGTGCGTAGCACACAGTTCTAATCTAAACAGTACTCAGCCTGTAGTTGACAGCTCCCTGTTACAGAAATACATCAGTCCAATGTCTATCAGTACGAAATGGAAATATAAAAATAATAATTATAATACAGTATAATATATCACAGATTATTTCTCCACCACCCCCTCACCCCCAAACACCTGGCCGGTTGCAGCTTAGATCTACATTCTGCTCTCTGTGTTTGAGCTTTGATGGTTTAAAGCTGATCACTGTAAAGTCACAGATTCACAGGAATCTGGCAGAAGCATGAATGATGAAGCAGCATGGCGAGGACTGTGGAGGAAACTGTGGAGTGCATCAAGGCTCAGCGGTGGAGCCTGGAGAGAGGTGGCAGAAGCTGCAGCAGAGCAGCATGGAAGCCTGGCGGCATTGACTGTTTACCACTAGTCATGCTCCAGGAGAGCACCAGTGGAGTGCCTAGGGCTGAGAGTCAAGGCTCCAGCTTGTTTTGGTTTTTGGCTCCTCCTTCTCCATCCCCTTGTCAGTCCCCTCACCTGTCCTTGGTTTTGTAGCTCCGCCCCTTCCCAGGTGTTCCTTGTTGTTCCTGAGTTGTTGTGTTTATTAAAATCCTTGCACTTGCATCCTGCCTCCCTGTCCTGGTCCCTACGTGACATCTACTGACTGACCGTTTTAGCCAGAGCTTCTGCAGGTTACTCCACTGCTGCTCTAACCTAAAGGCCTTTCCTGAATTGTCTCCTTTGCTAAAACACAATATGTATACATTATTTAACAAACTGATTAATATTAAATGAGTCCTCTACATTTACCGGACGCTCTCATCCAGAGCGACTTACAAGGTTAATCAAATTACAGGTAGACCAGTGTAGTGTTAGGAGTCTTGCCCAAGGACTCTATTGGTGTAGCACATCATAATCCCTCAGCCCGGGATTCGAACCCCAGTCTCCCACGTGTGGTGGTGGCTTCTTGGCGGGTAGTGGTGTTATCCGCGGAGCTACACCAACCACTATATAGTCCTCTATAGTCCTCTATTCTCTTTCCTAACGCAGCGGTGGCCGCCCTTCCATCAATGAATACTCCTCCGCTCCTGTAGTCCTGAACGAGGTTACATAATGACTTTACGTGGCTGCCCACTCAGAGCAGGCCTGCAGACTTTGGCAGTGCAGTGAGGTGGAATAAAGTCTGGTCTGAGTCTAGCTTCTTGTTTACAGCCTGCCTTTCATTAGCTGCGGAATGCCACAGCGTACTTGTGCACACTCGTCTGCGTTCCTGCACTCATTAGTTAATGAGCACTTTCCCTTCGCCTGCTCGGCTGTATTTATACACTAATGCTGAAGTAATGAAGATATTTATAATGCCTGCAGCTTCTGTGGGCCTGGCTCAGTCCATGATTCACTGCCTCACAATGCAGGACCTTCATATCACTGCATGAACAACTGCTACAGATTGTGGCCTTGACCGTAAAACGCTGGTGCTTTCTTCCCGTAATCGTCCCCCTCCTCGTTCAAAACTCCAGTGCCCCATCTCTGAACTGCTTTCTGTTGAGCTGGCTCTTTCAATCAATCAGTTCAACCCATTCATGAGTCCCGAATGAATGGAACTTGGAGCTATGTAGTATTTATAGCAAGGTCTATAACCATGCTATAAGCAACAGACCTCAAATCAAATTCAACTCGTTTCACAACTTAAGGTTATAAAACCTTTACCTAACATAAAACACTGTGGCCCAGTAAGGGTTAGCTACTAGCACCCATTCCTACTTGTCTCTGGATGGACAACGTCTAGCCCAACCCACCCTCAGATGCCGCAGTTCACCCCAGCACAACCCAAACCAAACCAGCCCATGCCAGCCTACCCCGAGACATATCAGTCCACCACAGCCCACCCCAAGACACGACAGTCCACCCAACCCCACACCAAGACACGACAGTCCACCCAACCCCACACCACGGTATGCCAGTCCACCCTCGACAACTCCAGGACATGCCAGTCCAGCCCACCCCTAGACACGCCAGTCCATCCCAACACCCTGCAAGACACACACCAGACATCACAACAGCCCACTCAAAGCCACCCCATCCCAGCCCAAGACACCCCAACCCACCCCCAGACACCCCAGTTCACCTCTTGCACAACCCAAGACACCCTCGCTCAGCCCATCCCAAACCAGCCCACACCAGCCTGCCCTGAGACATACCAGCCCACCCCAAGACGCGACAGTCCACCCAACCCCACACCAAGACACAACAGTCCGCCCAGCCCCACACCAGTCCAGCCAGGTTAGACAACGCCAGTCCACCCTCGACAACTCCAGGACATGCCAGTCCAGCCAACACCCGCTAGACACGCCAGTCCATCCACAACACCCTGCAAGACACACACCAGACATCACAACAAAAAAAAAAAAGCCCCCACTCAAAGTCACCCCATCCCAGCCCAAGACACCCCAACCCACCCTCAGACACCCCAGTTCACCTCTTGCACAACCTAAGACACCCTCGCCCAGCCCATCCCACACCAGCCTGCCTTGAGACATACCAGTCCACCACAACCCACCCCAAGACACGACAGTCCACCCAACCCCACCCCAAGACACGACAGTCCACCCAACCCCACACCAAGACACGACAGTCCGCCCAACCCCACACCACGGTATGCCAGTGTCCACCCGACGAAAACTCAAGGACGCATGCCTAGTCCAGCCCACCCCTAGACACGCCCCAGTCCATCCCGAACACCCCTGCAAGTTACACACACGTTACAGACATCACAACAGCCCCACTCAAAGTCACCCCTAGCACCCCCCTACTTGCCAAGGACACGCCCCCAACCCACCCTCAGACACCCCAGTTCACCTCTTGCACAACCCAAGACAACCTCACCCAGCCCATCCCAAACCAGCCCACACCAGCCTGCCCTGAGACATACCAGCCCACCCCAAGACGCGACAGTCCACCCAACCCCACACCAAGACACGACAGTCCACCCAACCCCACACCACGGTATGCCAGTCCACCCTCGACAACTCCAGGACATGCCAGTCCAGCCCACCCCTAGACACGCCAGTCCATCCCAACACCCTGCAAGACACACACCAGACATCACAGCAGCCCACTCAAAGCCACCCCATCCCAGCCCAAGACACCCCAAACCACCCTCAGACACCCCAGTTCACCTCTTGCACAGCCTAAGACACCCCAGCCCAGCTCATACCAAACCAAACCAAACCAGCCCACACAAGCCTACCCCGAGACATACCAGTCCACCACAGCCCACCCCAAGACACGACAGTCCACCCAACCCCACACCACGGAACGCCAGCCCACCCTGGCCCACTCTAGGACACGCCAATCTACCCCACCCCACCCCAAGACACACACATGACATCACAACAGCCCACTTAAAAGCCACACCCATCCCATCCCAAGACACCCCAACTCACCCCAGCCCAGCCCATCCCAAACCAAACCAGCCTATGCCAAAACAAACCAGCCCATGCCAAAACAAACCAGCCCATGCCAGCACACCCCGAGACATACCAGTCCTCCATAATCCACCCCAAGATAGTCAAAGCCACCACATCCCAGCCCAAGACACCCCAGCCCACCCCTAGACTGCTTTTTGAGATCCTTCCTAATGCCGTCATAAGGTTCTCCACTGTGGTTCTTCCTCCTACTCTCATTAGAAGGGTCCACACAGCCGATTTGGGATAATGTGTGTTGTGAAAGCCATCACACAAATACAACTGATTTGAACTGTGAATCAGTGAATCACTGAATCGGGCGCTGATTCATTAAAAACCCTACTGTTCTAAAGAATCGGTTCTGTGAAGCGAATGGAACTGACTCAGCGCCCTTGTTCATTTGCCGGAGACGGACCCGTCGGCGTAACTCTGCTGCCCACTAGTGGCCATGTGCGCTATTACCTTGAAAACATTGCACAACTTCTGGAAAAGTCCAAAGCCACGGGGACGTGAATCATCACTTCATCCACAGCCTCCAGTATAAATAGGGAGACAGGAGCCTTCCAGCTGCAGACGGAGGAGCGCGCGCACGTCCACAGCTGGGTAAGTGCTGCATTTTTTCACAGGAGAGACAGAAGGAGAGGGAGAGAGGGAGGGAGGGATGGAGAGAGGATGGGCGTTAGTGTGGGCATGGATGCCTTTACAGAGCTCGCCTCTGAACGTGCATTAATGTAGCACCCTAGCCTCTCGCTGGGTGCGTATGTTTAGACGTTGACAGCGCACGTGACCTTCTTTTAAAAACATGCATCGTACAGGCATCTTTACACGAGCTCATTAATGCATGCAAATCCTTAATTTATTAAAGAAACAAATAACACATCTATCTATCTATCTATCTATCTATCTATCTATCTATCTATCTATCTATCTATCTATCTAGTCATCCATCCCAGTATGAATATGTTTATGCAGCTGTACTTTCACACCTTGGAAATATTTTTTAATTATTTATTAAATAATTTATTATTAAATAATTTAATAATGCATGCATTTTTCAATGCACATTTTAAGGCTGTGCTCTTGTTTCGTGTGTCTTGTCACGCTCGCTGAAAACAGTGATTGCTATTGGCTGAAAACCCTGTAAACAGCGTTGCCCATCCTTTCCCTGCACAGCATGACCAAGCATTAAATAAAATAATTAATTAATAAATAAATAAATAGAGCTCATCAGCTAATCCCTCTGTAAGTAAACATCATGGATCAGTTGGTTTGACTGAAACTCCTGCCCTGAGGGCAGTCGGTTGAATGGCATTTGCCTGCATCTTGTCTGAGAGACTGTGTATTGATTTTCCAATGCAGATGGGAATTTGACTCCCTGTCCCAAAAAAAGGAGGGGGGCTACAGGGTCAGCTGCGTCCTCACTGCAGCACAACTTCAGCTTCATGAAAACAAGCAAATCCCTCCCGGCTTAGGTCGGGCCATCTGCAGAATCGAGCAGAGCAGCTTTCCTTATAAGCACTCCTGCTTTTTTCCCTCTTTATCCTTCATCCATCTCATCAGAGCAGAGGCTGTGAAGCATTAGGCACTGTCTGGATTGGACTGCGACATAAGCAGGTGAGGCAGAGCTAAACGCGCCCGAGAGAGAGGCTGAGCAAAGCAACAGCATATAACTACGTAACGACGGTGAAATAAGCAGTACTGAGTTCAGCGTTCTGAGCCGCGCTGTGTCCGGCCGCATTGTCCCGCAGTGTGCAGACACCAGCTTTCCACATATCTGTATGGAATTCAGAGGGCTGAGTGCTTCTTATGTAACTAAGGCTCCCTGCTTTTCTCCATGTCCCAACTCAGCATGCCGGCGCTCGGCAGGCCTAACAGTTCTATCAGATGGCCCTGCGTCCAGAGCAGTTAGAACACGACTAGCTTAAGTGTTCTATCAGATGGCCCTGTGTCGCTGTCATTAGTACAAACCTGCCAGAAAAAAAACAGCACAGGTCAACGTGGGCCACCCGGAGAAGCCCTCAGCAGACCAACAGTGCCCTGATACCCTCTTGGTGTCAGGGCTGGTCACCTGCAAAACCGGCATCTCCTGGATCTTTCCTTTGATCCATTAAAAATGCATTGTTGCAGGTATCTCCAAAATGGCAACTTAACAGCCACTTCTAATGATCTAGATCAGGGGTCACCAGTCTTATCCACAAAGGGCCGGTGTGGCTGCAGGTTTTCATTCCAACCAAGCAGGAGCTCACCTGATTCATCAAGTGCTCAGCCTTCAGACAACAGATCACATGATCTCCTGCTTGGTTGGAATGAAACCCTGCAGCCACACCGACCCTTTGTAGATAAGATGGGTGACCACTGATCTAGATCATCTAGTCCAGTGTTCTCAACCCTGGTCCTTGAGCTCCGGTACTCTTAGAGTT
This sequence comes from Prochilodus magdalenae, assembly GCA_024036415.1. NCBI lineage: Eukaryota > Metazoa > Chordata > Actinopteri > Characiformes > Prochilodontidae > Prochilodus > Prochilodus magdalenae. The sequence continues at coordinate 231,882 of JAMWET010005072.1, read as the reverse complement.
TTCCCCTGCTCCCAACACACCTGATCCACCGTATCAGCTCATTAACAGTTACTGTGGTTACCTACGTGTGCAGGACAGTGGGTCTCCAGGTCCAGGGTGGAGATGTATGGGCGACGTGCAGGAAGGTGAGGGAAAAAGCTTGACGAAGGCAATCCCCTCTAGCTGCACACGAGCTCACATGCCCACAAGCATTTTCAAACAGATACGCCGAGGGATACGGCGAAATATGACATCATAGTACTTCCAGGTCATTTTCACAATACTCGAGACGCATCAGAAGGGTGGAGCTTGTCTGAAGTCTGACATATTAGAAATACAGTTGGGCATATAAGACCTAATATGGTGCACATGTCCTGTAACGTTCACATATGCTGCATAAAACTATAAAATATTTTAAATCAGTAACAGACAAAAGACAACCGGTCTCTCCGGTCCGGTCTCTCGTCCACTGAGAGAGGTACAGTGAGTTAAATATCTCACTTAACTCAAATATATCATTCAGCCTTTCCAGTTTTAGCTAGAGCGACACATCACTCAAGATAAAACATTCCGGATGCTTGTATTTCCTGTAGGACTGACTCCACCATCCTACATTATGACAGTGGCAGCCTATTATTAGTTTAATTTTGACACGTTTTTAATGTTAATAATAATAACAATAATAATAATAATAATAATAATGGGTTACACTTCTATAGCGTCTTTCACAAACCCAAGGGCGCTTTACAAACACAAGAAAATGAATCATGAAGAATGAAAACGTTCAGAGAAAAGAAAAGTTTTTACGTGAGTTGTGAAGACTGAAAAAGAGAGGATGAGGTGCGTATAGATGAAGGTAGGGAGTTCCAGAGTGTGGAGGCAGCAACACTAAACGACCTGCCACCCATAGAGGAACGCCTGGACCTAGGTACAGCTAGGTGAGTCAGAGGACCTCAGCTTACGTGATGGGACGTAAGGATGTAGGAGGGCTGACAGATAGGTGGGTGCTAGGCCGTGTAGGGCTTTAAAGGTCAGGAGCAGGATCTCATAGTGGATGCGCTCTGTAACTGGTAGCCAGTGTAGCTGAAGAAGGATGGGGTGATGTGCACGGACTTCTTGGTGCGGGCTAAGACTCTGGCTGCAGAGTTTTGAATGTACTGCAGAGAAGTAGTTAATAGAATGAAACATCCCTCTGTGGTTTATATGCCATATTGTAATAGCACTGGACCTGTACACTGTCTTAAGGCGGTCAGGGTTCCTATATAGTGATTCTGGAACTGCGCTCAATCCAGTTCAACCTGACTAACTATGCTGTCATTGTAATTAGTCAACCCATTAGTTAACCCACAGAGGCCCACAGTGTTAAGTCCTTAACTGTATGGAAAGTTCTTCATACAGCATCATCCTTCACTTGAACTCATGGAGTCCCCAAGTGACCTATCCAGAACATCCTTGATGCAGTCAAATGATAGTTTGTGAATAAGTGACCTCATTTACAATATGGTAGTGTGCTTGGTTAGTGCATGAGACCAAAGCAGCTCACTATTGCATATCCCAGGAGTTACTTAGGCTACTTAGGATACTGTACCTTGCAGTCATGATTGATATACGGTTAGTGCATGAGACCAAAGCACAGAATGTGTTATCTTGAGTGATGTGCTGTTCTAGCTAAAACTGGAAAGGCTGAATGATATATTTGAGTTAAATGAGAAATTTAACTCACTGTACCTCTCTCAGTGGAGGAGGGACCGGACCATATATATATATATATGCCCTTTCCTGTAAAGTTACCCTTTTGGAGATACTTGCTTCACCCTAGACAGGAACAATGTCTTATTGGTGTCTAGTTTACACTATTTAAATGGACATCCTAACAGTTATTATTGTGTATAAATAACAATAATGATCAATATGATTCCAGATTTGTAGGTGGAAACGTACTTTATCGGGATATTCAAACATAAACCAAACATACTTCATCAGTATCAGCATATAACTGCATTTTCGAACTGTATTATTTTGCTGTTGTCCTAAACAGTCTTGCAGCAGTGCCCCCTGCTGGATCTTATCAGCATTACAATAACACACAGCGTCCCAGACGGACAAAGCAGTCATGATGGCCGTTTGTTCCAGAACTAAGAATAGACCAAACACAAAGGAGCTCGCACTTGCTGGTAGAGAGTTAGAGGGTTCGGTGGGATGATGACTTGCACAACTGAAGTTAGTGCTGGAAAACAGCCGCACGCTGCCAGCGTTATATAATGGTAATTACTGTCCAGCATGTTCAGTCATAGTGGGTGTTGAGTCACTGTGACCGGGCGCAGTGATTCGGTGGGATGACTCTTTCTGAAAGATGATGTTTGGATTTTTTCCCTTAGTGTGTTTCTACATCCGAAGGCTGGACTCTGAGAGTGACCGAAGATGAGGGCGTGTTGGTCAGTCCTGGGCCTCTCTCTCCTCTACATCTCTGCCCAATGTCTGCTCCCGCCCTCCAGCGAGGAGCTCCAGGGTAAGCTCAATGGAACCGCTGGCTGTGCTGTTGGCACTTATCCAAATTCAGTGTAATCCCTTTAGACCTCCAAGCTGAACAACTCAGATTCACACCCAGGTTAGATTTTGTAGGTCGGTCCAAACAGGCCTGGTGTCCAAAGACAGCTTCTTTGGATAGTTGTGCATTGGAGCTGTGAGGTAATGCAGCTAACTAATAATAACATATATATAATATTAGTATAATTATTATTACATTAATATAATAATATATAAACTGCATGAATCATACTCATCATACATGCTCTGGGATGGAAAAAGTGAACTGATGAAAGAACAGTGCTGGTGTATGGATAAAGGAATGAATGGATGAAGGTATAATGTTGGTGTATGGATAAAGGAATGAAAGGGTGAAGGAAGAATGCTGGTGTATGGATAAAGGAATGAATGGATAAAGGTATAATGCTGGTGTATGGATAAAGGAATGAATGGATGAAGGTATAATGCTGGTGTATGGATAAAGGAATGAATGGATGAAGGTATAATGTTGGTGTATGGATAAAGGAATGAATGGATGAAGGTATAATGTTGGTGTATGGATAAAGGAATGAATGGATGAAGGAACAATGTTGGTGTATGGATAAAGGAATGAATGGATGAAGGTATAATGTTGGTGTATGGATAAAGGAATGAATGGATGAAGGTATAATGTTGGTGTATGGATAAAGGAATGAATGGATGAAGGTATAATGTTGGTGTATGGATAAAGGAATGAATGGATGAAGGAACAATGTTGGTGTATGGATAAAGGAATGAATGGATGAAGGTATAATGCTGGTGTATGGATAAAGGAATGAATGGATGAAGGTATAATGCTGGTGTATGGATAAAGGAATGAATGGATGAAGGTATAATGCTGGTGTATGGATAAAGGAATGAATGGATGAAGGTATAATGCTGGTGTATGGATAAAGGAATGAAAGGGTGACAGGTGACGATCAGAGTAGTGTGCCTGATGTGTTTTTTCCTCTGGCCTACTCAGAGCTGATCCCAGCTGTATTCATCTGTCCACAGAGATCTCCCAGATCGGGGAAAAGTACGTGGATAAGGAGATTGAAAATGCCATTAACGGAGTGAAGGAGATGAAGACCGTGATGGAGAAGTCTGAGCAAGATCACAAGGAGTTCCTGTCTTCCCTGGAGAAAACCAAGCAGCAGAAAGAGGTTAGAGAGAGTTTCACACTGCGGACATAAATAACACAAACATACATCATACACTCATCGTGAACAGTTGCACCCAGAAGGAGGTGTGGGAGTGCGGTGCTGTTGGGAAGGAAGATAAAGGTGACCAGGATCAATAACTGATGATAAATGTAGACTTATATGATCAATAATTATTGAGCTACACATACAGAAGTCTGTCTCTCAGTATGGTGTCGGGCCGCCGTGTTTGCTAACCCAACACCCCAGACGTCTCGGTATGGAGCTATAGAGGTTCCTAACGGTGTCCTGTGATAATCCATCCCGTGCAGCTTGAATATCCTCACACAGTTCCTGCAGATGGTGCGGTAGGGGTGGAGGTGGAGGGACACCAGGCCTTCTGGACGTGTGACGCATGACAACAAACCCGCTCATCTTGACGCTCACCATGAGGCCTCCACCAGGACTAAAGCGGGACTCGTCACTGAAGATGACCCGCTGCCATTCTGAGTCACTCCATGACAGTCTGGCACGACACCATTGTAGTGTTTGGTGACGGTGACGTGGTGTTAAGGCCGGTCATTGTAACGGTCTGCCTGCGTTGTGCAGCCATCTGCCCATCGTGGCTGTCGGATCAGCCAAGTACAGGGATAAGACACGATCTTGCTTACCTTCCCACCAAGTTTCATTCCTGTTGGTTGATTCCTTCTGGGTGCAGCTGTTTATGCAGCTGGTGTTTTGATGATGAGTATTTATCGTATATGTATTTATTGCACACTTATGTATTTCCTATTGTGTAACAGCACCCCTAATCTCTTTGTTGCTAGGATGCCCTGAAGGCTGCGGAGGAGGTGGAGGAGAAGCTGAATGAAGAACAGCGGGTGTGTAATGACTCCATGCAGGCGTTGTGGGAGGAGTGTAAGCCGTGTCTGAAGAACACCTGCATTAAGTACTACTCCCGCACCTGCAGCAGCGGCTCCGGCTTGGTGGGCAGGCAGGTGAGACCATAAGAGCCTTACACTGCTAAACGTGGTTGACCTTCCTTAACTAAAACTTAACCCAACAGCTCTGAGCTGTGAACTGGCTGTGGATAAGTTAGACCAATCAGAGGCCCCAAACATCCATGTGCTGCATACAGCACAACCTAAACTGACCCATGTTCAGTTTAAAACCACCTCCTTGTATCTATTCTTTTTATCACTGTCCGTTTTATCAGCTCCACTGACCATATAGGACACTCTGTAGCTCTACAGGTACAGACTGTAGTCCATCTGTTTCTCTGTATACTGTATTACCCTGTTCTTCAATGGACAGGACCCCCACAGGACCACCACAGAGCAGGTATTATGTGGGTGGTGGATCATTCTCAGCCCTGCAGTGACACTGAGGTGCTGGTGTGAGTGGATCAGACACAGCAGTGTTGCTGGACACCTCAGTGTCATTGCTGGACCGAGAATCGTCCACCAACCAAAACTGTCCAGCCTGCAGCGTCCTGTAGGCAGTGTCCTCTGGGCGGTGTCCTGTGGGTGGTGTCCTGTGGACAGCGTCCTGTGACCACTGATGAAGGACTAGAGGATGATAAACACTGCACTGTGCAGCAGCAGATGAGCTATCGTCTCTGACTGTACATCTACAAGGTGGACCAGCAAGGTAGGAGTGTCTAATAGAGTGGACAGTGAGTGGACACAGTGTCTAAACACTCCAGCAGCACTGCTGTGTCTGATCCACTCACATCAGCACCACACACACTAACACACCACTACCACATCAGTGTCACTGCAGTGCTGAGAATGATCCACCACCCACATCATACCTGCTCTGTGGTGGTCCTGTGGGGGTCCTGACCATTGAAGAACAGGGTAATACAGTATACAGAGAAACAGATGGACTACAGTCTGGACCTGTAGAACAACAAGGTGCTCCTGTATGGTCAGTGTAGATATAAGGAGGTGGTTTTAATGTTATGGCTGGTCACATATTTAAACTCATGACTCAACAAACCACCCATTCCTCTGTTCCCAGCTGGAAGAGGTTCTGAACCGGACGTCTCCCTTCTCCATCTGGATCAACGGTCAGAACATCGAGACCCTGGAGAAAGAGGACCAGCAGCAGAGCCAACACTTCCAGGACCTGGAGAAGCGCTACAGTGAAGTTGCTGATGGAGTGGATAGCATCTTCATGGACAGCATGAGGGTGTTTGATCACATGCACTCATTCCAGCCCATACACCGGCCCAACCCCTTCGTCGGCCCCTACCGCATGCCTAGCATCTTCAGCCGGCCGGCTCGCGTCTACAGGTCCCCCCTCCAGGACCCGGAGTTCCACGGCTTCCACAGCATGTTTTATCCCATGATGCAGATGGCTCGCAACATCTTCGAGTCCTTCGAGCCCTACATGGGCAGCGACGTGGACTTCCCCACTGAAGGTAAACTTAAGGAAATGCTTGTTTTCAGAATGATACACTTTCAGGGAAAAGGAATTAGCATTGTTAACACGTGTCCATGTGATAAAAAGTCCAAAAACAAAAAAGAAATATAAATATTACCTTTATATTTAATATATACAGCTCTGGAAATAAATCAGAGAGCACTCCAGTTCCTTCTTATATCAGCATCTCCACATGTACAGCAGGTTCTCAGTGAGGAACCGAAGGTCGGGTTCTAGCTTTACTGGCAGATACAGTGAGCGTCTGGTTCATAAGAACAAGGTCCAGCAGCCAACACACAGGACACCACAGCTACAGACTGGCAGAGGGCCAAACCCCCTCTCTACTGACCGCGATGAGCGCCACCTCATTCCAGTGTCCCTTACCCACCGTAAGATGACCTCGAGTGACCTACAGAGAGACTGGCGAGCGGTGGCTGGGGTGAAACGCACAGCGAGCATGGTTCTAAAAACAGGCTTCTGGAGGTCATTAGTGATTTTCTAAATACACAAATCTAATACAATATCTGATCTGGAGTTTGGAGATGTGGTTCCAGTAGTGTAGAGAATCAAACAGAACCAACACAAACCCAGAACCTGCACAACTAGAGACACTGATCATTAGCAGGTGGTCTCTTAAATTTTTCCAGAGCTGTATATACATGAGTGATATGATGGCAGGGTTGTGACAACACACCTCTACATTTCCCCCCGCATGACAGGTGGCACTGGGAACGAAGATGTCATCATAACCAAGCCATTCGGGAACGATAAAATGACTTGCAGGGAGATTCGCCGTAACTCTGCCGGCTGCATCAAACTGCGAGAGGAATGTGAAAAATGCAAGGAGATCCAGCACATTGGTGAGCTCTTTAGTCAAGACCTTCAAGCTTTCATGCATGACCCTGTTGTGTCCCTCTAAACTGCGTTCCATGAATGATAGCTGCAGTATAGATCCAGGTTTATTCATATTTTGTAAGTGCTGAAAGACACTGAACCTCTACTTCTCCTCGGCAGACTGCTCTGGAAAGAAGCCACTGGAAGGTCCTCTGAAGGAAGAGCTGGAGAAGGCCCTGGCTGTGGCGGAGAGATTAACTCAGGAGTATAACAAGATCCTTAAGCACTTTGAGGAGGAGATGTTCAACACTTCCAAGCTGCTCGACATGTTCAACAAGCAGTTCGGCTGGGTGTCCTCCCTGGCCAACCACACCAAGAGTGATGATGGGATCTTTAAAATCCAAGCGGTGAGCTCTGAGCACGCTGCAGATTCATACTGGATTATAATCACTCCACAGTTATTACCGTCAGACTGTAAACACTACACACGCTGCAGATTCATACTGGATTATAATCCCTCCACAGTTATTACCGTCAGACTGTAAACACTACACACGCTGCAGATTCATACTGGATTATAATCCCTCCACAGTTATTACCGTCAGACTGTAAACACTACACACGCTGCAGATTCATACTGGATTATAATCCCTCCACAGTTATTACCGTCAGACTGTATCCCACTGTCAGAGTTTGTTTTTTTAAGCGCTGCAGAACAAAATGAATTCTATTTATTTAGGATTCTAATCACTTCACAGTTATTACCGTCAGACTGTAAACACTACACACACTGCAGATTCATACTGGATTGACATTGACTTTGGGGGGACAGCACCCAAAAAACTACAGCTGAGAGACTTCCATCACTCTTGAGCTACATCAGCTGTGTAGCTCCAGTGCAAGACACTTCTCGGTGGATTAATTTGTTTGGTAATAAAATTCACTCAGAGCAGAAATTTCCCATATCCAACTTTATAAAACCCAGTAACTCGTGCCCATATTTGCTTTCAGTAATGCCAAAAGTGAGTGTATGAAGTAATATGGATCTGTTTTCTGCTTTAATAAAGGTCATATCCAAAACCACAGAGGACCCTGAGAAGCAAGCAGACACCAAAGTGTCAGTCAAACTGTTTGATGAGCCAGAAATGACCTTCACAGTGCCGGGAGAAATCCCCTGGAATGACCCCAAATTCTCCGAAGTTGTGGCAAAGGAGGCCCTGGACCGCTACAAACAGAACACTGTGTAAGTTGAAATGATTTTTCCTCCGGGTGGGTTTTATAGGTACTCATGGTCAAAAGAACAGCTTCACCCAGAAGGAGGTGTGGGAGTGCGGTGGTGTTGGGAAGGAAGATAAAGGGGACCAGGATCAATAACTGATGATACATTTAGACTGATATGATCAATATTTATTGAGCTACACATACAGAAGCTAGCGCAACATGGCAGCCGTCTCGGCATGGAGTTGTAGAGGCTCCTGATGGTGTCCTGTGATAATCCATCCCATGCAGCTTGAATATCCTCACACAGCTCCTGCACCAGGTCTTCTGGATGCGTGACAACAAATCATTCATCTTGTGACACCGCACATAGATGGCGTTAATGTGGTGTTAAGGGCAGTCGTTGTAGCGGCCTGTGTGCATGTAGTCCTGCATGGTGCAGCCGTCTGCCAATGGTGCTGGCACTAACAGGATGACTCATGGAGGACACCACTGCTCGCTGGATGCCTGTAGTTGTTGGGTCAGTCAGGTTCAGCGATAAGGCCCATCCTTGCTTACGTCACATGCACAGCCGAGAGTGAACTGGAATCATTTGCGTGTGTCATGATGTCACACCTGCCCACCAAGTTCTCTACCTGTGGGTTACATTTACATTTAAGGCATTTAGCAGACGCTCTTATCCAGAGCGACTTACAACCGTGCTTAGTGTTCCGATGGATAATATTCCAGCTAGTAAAGAAAGTTTAGAGTCTAAAACTCACCATGAGCTCAGACACTGCCCGAACAGGGGCCAGTGCTGGTACCTAGACATTAATACACAGACATAGAGTAAGTAAACCATTACCTGGCAACCCCAACCCAGTGCTCATTCCTATAGAGGACAAAAGGTCATTATAAGTGCAACACAATACACACACCGGTCGAGAGCCTGCATGGAGCAGACGTGGACCCATTCCATGCTACCTGATAATGGCGATCCTCCAGGAAGGACTCAAACCACTTCCATGCAGTGCCGGTGATCTTGTGGTTCACCGTGTCGAAGGCCGCAGACAGGTCGAGCAGGATCAGAACTGAGGACAGTTTGGCTGATCTCGCTGCATGAAGCCTCTCAGTTACTGCGATGAGAGCAGTTTCCGTGGAATGGGCTGGTTTGAAGCCGGTCTGGTTGATGTACATCCAGCGCAGGGCTAGGTCTACTGAAGACCAGGTTCAGAGTGTTGCCACCTCGGTGCGTTGGAGGGGATGGGTTGAGGGTGAGGTCGAAGGATGATAGTAGCGGTTGCAGGCATGATGACTGCAGCTTGTCTGATGGGAGGTTGAAGTCGCCGAGTAGGAGAAGCGGGGACCCGTCAACAGGGAAGAGACTCAGAAGAGTGTCTAGCTCATCGATGAAGTTACCTACAGGAATAGGAGGTCGATAAATGACAATGATATGAAGGGTAGTGGGGGAGGACACTGTGACAGCATGATCTTCAAAGGATGAAACTGAAAGGTGAGGAAATGAAAGTGGAGTAAAGACAACAGCAAACCTGTGTCCCCACCTCTGCCAGTCTGTCTCGGTGAAAGGGAGAAGTTGAAGGCAGAGGATAGAGCAGCTGGAGTTGACGAGTTCCCATGGGCAATCCAAGTCTCAGTCAAAGCCAAGAAGTGCAGAGAGTGGTGGGATGCTAAGGCTGAGATGAAGTCTGCCTTCTGGACAGCAGATTGATTCCTCCTGGGTGCAGCTATTTTTTTGACGAGCAGAAATTCAGTGGAGCTAAAAGAGACTCTTCGTTTTCCCTGTAAAGTTTCTTTCTCAGAGTTAAAACATCTAACTGTGATAGTATCAATATTAATCAGGGGATCCTAACTGTAAAATATCTTGTTTTGTTTTCTTCCTTTAGGGTTGCGAAGTAAACGTACCAGTCCTGGATGGAACTTCCTGTCAGGGAGTTGACAGAGCAACTTCACAAGCCCCTACAAGTCACTGAAAGAAATGTAATAAGCTTTTTCCGCATTAATATCTCAGCATACTGAGAGCTGTTCTACTTACTTAGCTGGATATCCTCTGTCTAGCATTATCCCTGCTGTATGGCCCTCAACTAGCCCTCGTGAGAGATCCTCAGGAGTTCACCGGGAAATGAAAGCGCTTCTGATGATCTAGAAATAAGCCTCTGTATTATGATTGACAGATGGTAATAAAACGTGTAAAGGTGAAGGTGACTTCTTCTGTTCTGCTTTCTGTATGGATTTATGACAGCACAAGAATCCAATCTAGTCCCACAGATACTGCGGTGGAAATTTGCCAAGCTGGTATGAATATAAGCTAAGCCGGTTCCTGCAGGATATTCAGACACAGCTCTGAATATCCTGTCCTCTCCATCAGTGGGGCTGGTGAAGTGGACAGTGAGTGCAGATATGAGGTGGTGTACTTGATAAAGTGATGTAGAGTTGGCCTATGATGACTGCAGACTGATGAATTTACTTACATCCATGTAAGACACACAATCATCATATCCATCCATACGGAGAAGGTTTCCCAAGCACAACCCACGTCACAAAATGATCTTCTGAACGCTGCGTTACTATTAAAGCCCATAAGTCATAATAATGAGATGCTAGGTCATAATTATAAGACAGTAAGTCATAATTGAGAAGATCATATTTGTGAAATAGTCATTATTATGAGGTAGTAAATCACAATTATGAGATATTAAGTCATATTTGAACGTCATATATGACATAGTAAGTCATAACTGAGATAAGTCAATTATGAGACAGTAAGTTCTGATGTAGTAGGTCATAATTGAGATATTCATTCATAATTATGATATAGCAAGTCAAATGAGAAAGTAAATCATAATTGAGATAGTAAGTTATAATTATGAGATGCTAAGTCAATTATGAGACAGTAAGTCCTGATGTAGTAAGTCATAATTATGAGATAGTAAGTCATAATTATGAGATATTAAGACATAATTGAGATATTAAGACATAATTAGGTTAAAGCCATAATTATAATATAGCAAGTCAATGGAGAAAGTAAATCATAATTGAGATAGTAAGTTATAATTATGAGATGCTAAGTCAATTATGAGACAGTAAGTCCTGATATAGTAAGTCAGAATTATGAGATATTACGTCATAATTATGAGATATTAAGACATAATTCAGATAGTCATAATTATGATATAGCAAGTCAATGGAGAAAGTAAATCATAATTGAGATAGTTAGTTATAATTATGAGATGCTAAGTCAATTATGAGACAGTAAGTCCTGAGATAGTAGGACATAATTATGATATTAAGTCCTAATTATGAGATATTAAGTCCTAACTATGAGATATTAAGACATAATTGAGATAGTCAATTATGATATAGCGAGTTAATTGAGAAAGTAAATCATAATTGAGATAGTGAGTTATAATTATGAGATGCTAAGTCAATTATGAGACAGTAAGTCCTGAGGTAGTAAGTCATAATTATGAGATATTAAGTCATAATTATGAGATATTAAGTCATAATTGAGATAAAGTCATAATTATGATATAGCAAGTCAATGGAGAAAGTAAATCATAATTGAGATAGTAAGTTATAATTATGAGATGCTAAGTCAATTATGAGACAGCAAGTTCTGATATAGTAAGTCATAATTGAGATATTAAGTCATAATTATGAGATATTAAGACATAATTGAGATATTAAGTCATAATTATGATATAGCAAGTCAATTGAGAAAGTAAATCATAATTGAGATAGTTATAATTATGAGATGCTAAGTCAATTATGAGAGAGTAAGTCCTGAAATAGTAAGTCATAATTATGAGATATTAAGTCATAATTATGAGATATTAAGACATAATTATGAGATAAAGCGATAATAATGATATAGCAAGTCAATTGAGAAAGTAATTCATAATTGAGATAGTGAGTTATAATTATGAGATGCTAAGTCAATTATGAGACAGTAAGTCCTGATATAGTAAGTCATAATTATGAGATATTAAGTCATATTTGAAAGTCATATTTATGACATAGTAAGTCATAACTGAGATAGTAAGTCAATTATGAGACAGTAAGTCCTGATATAGTAGGTCATAATAATGATATTAAGTCATAATTAAGATATAAAGACATAATTGAGATATTAAGTCATAATTATGATATAGCAAGTCAATTGAGAAAGTAAATCATAATTGAGATAGTGAGTTATAATTATGAGACGCTAAGTCAATTATGAGACAGTAAGTCCTGATATAGTAAGTCATAATTATGAGATATTAAGTCAATTGAGAAAGTAAATCATAATTGAGATGCTACGTCATAATTATATGAGATGCCGTGTTGCCTGTTGTTTCCCTTTAAGTGTCTTCCATAAATTACACTTTCCACCAGTGGGCTCTCCAGATCCCTGAAACTTGTACACAGTGCAGATCTAGCGCCGTAGCACCAGCAGCCTCTTGAGCTTTCTATATAAACACGTCTCAAACACTCGAGCGCAGCCAGAATTGACGACCAAAGAAAAGTTATTAAAATATTGTGCCATTTTTATTTTGTGTAAAAATCACACAGCTGCTAGTTCATTCTGCAGAGATACATCCATGCAGTTAAACATCTATGATCCCACAGCCATAATATAAGCAATTAAATAGAATATTTGCTGTTAGTCAGCAATTAATGCAAATTTACATATGAGACCAAAAGGTGTGTATCATACAATATACAACAAACCCCTTATACAGTACATCGACCTGAACAGCAGGAAAAGAAGGCTCACCTTGATTCGACACGCGGGCGGGCGGGGGTGGAGGGGGTGGGGGTACATTAGTGTGAAAACCTGAACGACGGGTGTAAGGCTTCGAGGATATGGAAAGAAAATGTGAACGCTGGAGAAAATACGAAAGGAAAGCAAAACGAACGAACGAATGAACGAACGAGACGAGTCCCAACAACGTAAAAGTCGTACTTGTTAAGATAATACATACACAAATCAAGTGGTTCAATTTTAAGAGCCGTTTTATCAACTAAGAACACAAACAACATGCAAAAATAGTGTTATGGGGGGAAAAGGAAAAAAAAGAACAGACGACTGGAGGGTGAGGACAGTGGAGGGTAAGAAAGTGCAGTCGCGTTACATTTCAGGTTTCACATTTATAGCTGATGTCACAGGAAAGCTCGATTCCGAAGCATGACTCACTCAGATTGTGCACCATGTGAGGCACAGCACAGGCAACGTTTTCTGATGGGGGGGTACGAGGGGCCACAGAAATTCTGTTACACCGGGTCAATGACTGTACAGGGTAAGGGACAAAAACTCATTTCATTATACCACAGATGTTAAAAGAAGAAAATAGAGCAGTCTTTGATGCATTATGCCATATATTTGTAACCGTTGCTCACGCGCACACGCATACACACACAAACACGCATAGACGTGTCCTCCGCTGGCTTGTTAGGGAGGTTACGAGAAACATGAACGAGTGCCTAGCACAATCCATTCATTAACGTACTTCTGAAACAGAGCATGATCTCCCCAAAGGCAGTCCTCCACTCGGCCCGCCAGCACACCAACGTGATTATTGAACTTCACTGGGGCGCCACTGCATCTGCCGGAGCATCACCATGAGAGTTACGCAGCAATCCTTATTGTGAGCAGGCAGGGGGGGCGGCTTTTGAACAACGCTCCCCCCCACCCCTCATGAGAGCAGTGGCTAACCCCCCCGTGCTGTGGACTTCCAGTAGAGGACTGACGTTTACAACTCACACACTGTTTCGTCAAAGTGCCAAAATCTAGTATGTTCCTACCCCTATCTCTCAGGACATCCCCTCTCTGAGGTCAGGATGGGATGTGTGAGAGCAATGTGGAAGGAAGCAGCAGATTCCCTCCTCACGCAGACAGAGGGAGAGCAACAGGCGCAGGAGGAGGGGATACAGGGCTGAAATGTGCGTCCTCCCGGAGGATCCGCTGGACCTTTTCCGCTCACTTCATCGGCTCTTCCTTCACGTGGTTACAAATGAGAAAACGGTCTCAGCTGTTCCAGTTGAACTTCCAAAGATATTCGCTCCTCTAGCAGGTCCTGGAAAACAAAGGAACAAGGGGGGATGTAATTCGCTTTTCAGGTTCTTTGTCTAGAAGATGCTTCTGTCTACCTCCGACAATACAATGTACTAGTCGGATGGAATCAGTTCTGGATGGGACACGGCTTTTTTATCTTTATGCTGTACTGTAGAATAAAAGTGAAGACGTCAAACTATAAAATATCCCTCCTGGAATTATACAGTCCACCTTAAACACCTCCAGAGTGGACCTTTACAGGAGGATGAACCAGCTTTCTTAACCTGCAGTGGAGCTGATAGAACTGTTAGTTTATTACTAAGCAGGTTTGGAGCGATTCTATTGGTCGGTCCCTCATGAATATTCACTAAACTGAAAGGAGAACTAGAGCTTTTACACTGTGCAGAAAAAGAGATCAAAGTTTTACAAGTTTTAGGAATATGATACTGTGGTACATCAAGAGTATGTGTTATAATAGCTATAATGTAAAATAATGTGTATAAGGAACTATGAAATATCCTGTATGAAAAAAAAAAACACCATTGCATAGAAGTGTGTATACATGGCTGTGCAGCTAGCAAATGACAATACAACAGTCAAAGTCCTGATAGGTGTAGCCTATGCTTAGGCCCAATCCCATTTCACCCCTTGCCCCCAACACTTAGCTCTACCACTCTAGAGGTAGGGCTGTCCCGACTGTTGTTGAGATGGAGGGGTAGGGCGAAGTGTTAGGGCTACATGATCCAACGGAGACTTTTCAGAGGCACACTCCAAACGGAGTGTTATGTGAAAATTCCCAGAATGCCCTGCGAATCATCAGCTAGATGACTGCACAAATGACCACAGAGACCCATAAATATGAGTATGTCTCTGTTAAAGAGCCGCTGTACTGTAAGATCACCATTGTAAATGTGTATTATGGTCATTTGGTCATCCAAACGGAGTGTTATGTGAAAATTCCCAGAATGCCCTGCGAATCATCAGCTAGATCACTGCACAAACAACCACAGAGACCCATAAATATGAGTATGTCTCTGTTAAAGAGCCGCTGTACTGTAAGATCACCATTGTAAACGTGTATTATGGTCATTTTCTTCATAACACATGTAAAAATCTCTAATGTCTCAGTTGCTACTTCGCGAAATTTCCCGTTCCACCTTAAATGGTGCAGCAGTTACATTCTGGTACCTGAGGCTGCACCATTTAATGTGGAATGGAGAAATTCGTTCATGAAGCTGGCGACTGAAGAGCCAAGTTCAGTTTTATATCACTGAAGAATTCTCGGTAACGATAAGTAATTGTCATCCGCCTCTCTGAAGGGACATAATGCCCTGCATGTATTTAAGCAGCGAGGAGCTAAACTTCACCCTTCTCTGCTGTCACTGCAGACGGGCAGGGTCACCTACAGAGCACCACTAGCAGCCTGTTAATGAAGTCACGTAGGTTTTGGTTGGTCTCCTTTTTTAATTGGGTGACTCGTTAGACTGATTGATGTGTAAAACTGAAGCCCATGCTTTTCATCTGTTTACATTAAAGCTGCTGACCATAACTGATGACGTATCCAGAGTTTGGAGGGTTGTCCCATTTCATAAGGGGAAGATCAATCACTGTCCCCTCTAACTCAGTTTCAAGGGGGAGGGTTACACTCGAAAACAAGGGGTAGGGGTAAAAATGAGAAATGGGATTGGGCCCTCGTTTCTGTGGACATGGAGGATCTAAGCCTGGGGCTACAGCAATAGTGAAACTTCAAGGCCAGTATAACCCAACACTGTGCTTTGTGGTTTTATGGTCGAGGTTCCACAGATAGAAAGACTGCAGGAATGTGTTTTTTGTACATGACTCAGAAATGAAGGACCTCTTGGCTTTCAAGCTAATGACGTCCTCCTGTTTACTGGGAATTTTGAATGGAAAGTTTTACTGTTCAGGTGCTGAATGTGTGAATGACGCAAGGCCGAACATTACCAGTAAACGAGCTGATAATGTCCAGGGTTTGGAGCGTGAAAGGGGCTCCCGTTTGGAGGACCTGTCCTAACGCACCTTTAACTGCTGCTGTAATTCACTGTTGAGTCTGGCCAAAACTGTGTTTGTCTCTTTGTTTCTTCTAATGGAAGCTTGGATAGCCTTCTTATCCTTCCCAACAGACCTATGAGGAAAGGAGAAGAGCTGTAAACACATATGCACGGGATACTGCCTCCAGGATTCAGAGGTTTGAAACAGCACACTGTTCGTTGAGCATACCGTGGAATTGAAGGTTGAGTTGCTAGGACAGAGGCAACCACGCCTGACTTCTGCGGGTGGTCCTCCACATCAGGTCTTAACTCATCCTCTGATTTTAGCCTCCGCCGGACAGGTTTAGGAGGAGGTGCAAGCGGAGTAGATCCTTTGGCCTGCGTGAAAACCCACAGGTCACCCTAAAGCACTAGCCACCCAGTGTGTAAATATCAGACCTTAGAACAGTTTAATGACGGTTCTTTAGGAAAGGATATTAGTGCATCAGGAAATCTCAACTGTTCTAGCGATTCAATCATAGCCGAACGCAGAGAACAACAATACACAGATATACAGCTCTGGAAAAATCTAGGAGCCCACCTGAAAATGATCAGTGTCTCTAGCTGTACAGGTTCTGGGTTTGTGTTGGACCAGAATCCCTCAGTTCTGTTTGATTCTCTACACTACTGGAACCATGTCTCCCAAACTCCAGATCAGATATTGTATTAGATCTGTTTATTTAGAAAATCACTAATGACCTCCAGAAGCCTGTTTTTAGAACCATGCTCGCTGTGCGTTTCACCCCAGCCACCGCTCGCCTGTCTCTCTGTAGGTCACTTGAGGTCATCTTACGGTGGTTAAGGAACATTGGAATGAGGTGGCGCTCATCACGGTCAGTAGAGAGTGGGTTTGGCCCTCTGCCAGTCTGTAGCTGTGTTGTCCTGTGTGTTTGCTGCTTGACCTCGTGCTTATGAACCAGGCGCTCACTGTATCTGCCAGTA
Organism: Prochilodus magdalenae; assembly: GCA_024036415.1. Taxonomy (NCBI): domain Eukaryota; kingdom Metazoa; phylum Chordata; class Actinopteri; order Characiformes; family Prochilodontidae; genus Prochilodus; species Prochilodus magdalenae. The sequence goes on along the minus strand of JAMWET010005072.1, from coordinate 214,714 downwards.
AAGCTAGAACCCAACCTTCTGTTCCTCACTGAGAACCTGCTGTACATGTGGAGACGCTGATTTAAGAAGGAACTGGAGTGCTCTCCGATTTATTTCCAGAGCTGTAGTTCATTAACCCACACGTCAGCTCAACTGAGTGTGTGTATAAACACAGAGGTGTGATAAGATACATACAGAGTTCACAGTGGCTGTAGTTCGCTCTTCTGGCTGAGCTTCACTCTTCGCTGCTCTAATAGTCCCAGTAGCATCTGCACTTTTCTCCACCTAAAACAGAACAAAGCACCAGCTTTAGGCACTGTGATCAGCAGAGCTCCCCGGGGCTGCCTGACGAACACCAGGAAACAAACAACTGACTGGCTCTTCCAAGTAGAAATTCAGACTGTGTGGATTCATCATTACGGTCACAACCTGAACTTCAGTGCCGGTTACCAACATTATGATTTAGCTTGCAGTATATAGACCAAGAGCTTTAGGCAAAATAAAATCTCATAATATTAATAATTTGATGAATGACACATTGATTTGATCCATTTACATCAAGCAAGAACCAGGAAACTGATGTCAGTTTGTAGAGCAGACTTATTAAATCTAACGCTGGTTGGTGCTCAACTAAAACCACAGCTCTCTGTTTTGTGTCACCAGTTAATCTAGACTCTGTAGAGAGACTTAGAAGCTGTGTGTCACATATTTCTCAGTGGAGTCACAGAATTTTCTACAACTAAATGAAGAAAAAACTGAAATATTGATTCTCAGAACTAAAACTCGGAGAACATTATTTTATGACAAAAAGTACAAAACCTGGGCGTGATCTTAAGACTCTGAGCTCAGTTTTATCCCGCATGTGAACTCAGTAAAGTAGCTTTTTAGAATTTAGGATATATGGCTTCTCTGCCTTTTTTGTCTCAGAGCGATTCAGAGAAACTTGTTTACATGTTTGTTGTAAGCAGACTTTATTACTATAATGGTCCTCTTACTGGGGTTCCTAAGAGAACCGTATATTCCCTGCAACTCTTTCTCTGTTTATGTACCAGCTCGTGAGCTTAGAACTACAGATGCTGGCCTTCTGCAAATACCTTCTGTTAAATACAGAAAACATAAAGAGACGCTTCTAAACTCTGGAACTCAGTTCCTCCTTCTATTAGACCGTCTAGCTCAGTGCTCACTATTAATACACACTTAAAGCTGTATCTCTTTAACTCAGCATTTAGTTAAAACTAAATTAGTGTGTGTGTGTGGGGTATGCATGGAGTAGAAGTATTAGTATTTCTTCCCATTACTGATGTTAACTGTTGGTAAAGCACTTGGATCTGCCAACAGTATGAAAGGTGCTCTATAAAGAAACATTATTATTATTATTACTATTATTATTATTATTATTATTATTATTATTAACAACTCTCAAAGCACTGCAAGCTGCATGACTTAACCTGCTTAATTCCTGCTACATTAATACATACGTTTTGTCATGGTCCATTAAGAAAATCGTGCTATGCTTTAAATCATCATTTGGCCATCTATGGTCTGCTTCAGCAGAGGCAGCCGCTGTCACAGCGTGGCGAACTGATGTTTGGTGTAACTCACCTGCACACTGTCCTGCTGTTTGTCTCCATCATCAGGAGGCTGTTCCACAGCGAAGGCCTGGAACTGACTGAAGTCTGCAAAATTAGGCTGCTCTGGCATCTGCTGGGGCGAAGTGCTGGCATGAGCTGGGAGACCATCTCCATCTACTGAACGATGCCCATGTGGCACTGATGTCTGCGAATTGAGAGGAGACAGACCTTTTATTCATTTTGCACTAGTCTTAAAATGCCAGACTCTCTGAGGAGAGTCCCTTTTACCACTTAACGTGGCCAAGAACCTAGAGCCTACTACTGTGGGAAAACTGAATTCCACTGACACACAAAACCGCCAATCACAAGCCCGTTATCAGACACAACATATAGAAGTAGAGTCATAACATAAACAGTCCCTCAGTAAACAGAAGAATACCTTGGGCGGACTGTCTGAGGCTGAGACTACCGTTTGCTAGGATGAACCTAAGTAGGGTCAGAAATAATATGGCACCGTAAGAGGTGGACTGATGTCAGTTTATTTTTTGGACCGCTGTGAGCAGAGGTTCTCGGGAACGGTACTGGGCCGTGGAACAGTACATTTGACAGTAATGTGATTATTTGAATTTTACTGCATTTCTTACTACATTACAATAAATTATTCCACAGTATTCTTTAATTCCCTCATTTATTTATTAATTTTTTTAAGGTTGATGTATTTCTGAATGCCGATTGTGCACAGCAATATTTTTTATTCGTAATTTTTTTTATTATATGGAGATTAATATTTAATTTTTTTTAATTTACTTATTTTTTTTTTAGAAATGACACTTCTCATAACGAGGAGGCTTCATGTCAGCCATAGCCAGCGGTGCTGGACTTGACGCCTCATCGGTTTAGAGTTACTGCTCACAGGAGGAAGTCAATTGTAGTTTACCATGAAATCCTCCATAATGATGCAGCAGTGGGAAGGCTGTGTTAGTCTAACTGCTGAAATTCACAGGATATTTTAATTTTATTCACCCTATACTTGAATTATTTTGTCCCTTTATCTATGAGGTTAATGTATCTAACAAGTAATATAATAAACTGTATATATAAAACACTGAAATAAATTTATTAAACATCCAGCACACTGGAAAGCAATGCGATAAAGCTTGGCGTCAAAATGCTTATCAGACTGTGGTTCTCACAATGGCCACACTTAAGATTGAGATTATCCGGTCGCATGCGCATGTGACGAATGACTGCCCATAACTCACTAAAAACACATCTCCAGCTTTTATATGGCGATGTCCTAAAGGGGGGAGAAGTTGTTTCGGGGCTGGAAGTTAAGATCCCTGCTGGATCTGGACTGCTGGTGTGGCCAGGTAAATGAGCGGACAAATGAATGGACGGACAGACAGATGAGGTAGCGTGATCATCAGTTATGCATGCTAGATTCGTTTTTGCTCATTTTTTTTTTTTTTTTTTAATCTGCAACTTTCTCTGACTCAAACTGACAGAAAGAGGAAGTAGGGGAGCACAGTCAGCTTTGTGACCGGGGAGGGTAAGCGCTACCCAAGTTAAAGTTGGAACTAAATATTCCCAAACAAAAGCAACTGCATTAAACATCTCTCTCTGTCCCTCTATCTCTCTGTCTCTGTCTGCCTCTCTCTCTCCGTCTCTGTCTGCCTCTCTCTCTCTCTCTGTGTGTCTGTCTTTCTCTCTCTCTCTCTGTCTGTCTGTCTGTCTCTCTTTCTCTCTCTCTCTGTCTGTCTCTCTCTGTCCGTCCGTCCGTCCGTCTCTCTCTCTGTCTGTCTCTCTCTCTCTCTCTCTCACTGGTCGTCCGTCTCTCCCTCTCTGTCCGTCCGTCCGTCTCTCTGTCTGTCTCTCTGTCCATCCGTCTCTCTCTCTGTCTGTCTCTCTTTGTCTGTCTTTCTCTCTCTCTCTCTGTCTGTCTCTCTCTCTCTGTCCGTCCGTCCGTCTCTCTCTCTCTCACTGTCCGTCTCTCTCTCTCTCTCTCTCTCTCTCTCTCTGTCTATCCGTCTGTCTGTCTCTCTCTGTCTGTCTGTCTCTCTCTCTTTCTTGTTTAGCTTTTTTTCTTTTGGTACTGTATCTATGGGATGGCTGTCTAATAACCATGAACCCCTGTTGTGCTGTGCTGTGCTTGGAGTAGATCCTCCCTCAGACTTCACTGCCGGCAGCAGACTGCACCCCCCTCAATAATTAAAACGCTTGACACCTGCGCGATTCACATGTATGCCATATTTAGCATGCAAAGTGATGGACAAGCCAAAAATCGGCCATTCCTAGTCCCCAAAATAGGTCAGGTTGAGAGGTCTACCTGTGTGGCCAGTGGCCGAGGTGGCACAGCAGGGGGAAAAGCCACAACTCCGGCCTGCGGCTGTGCTCCTGGTAAACATTAAAACACATACACACAAACATAAGCTCCTCAAAACCACAATATAAAAAGATTAGAACATGTCTAACAATAAAGAGCAGCAAATAACTCCAAGGTAGCATGATGCTACGTGGTCTCTATTCACTTTCATTTAGGGAGAGCAACATTAGCATTGGCTGCACTTGTCCTTTACAGTCAAGCTGAGCAGGTGCTATTAGTATCCTGTGAGTGATCTGTGTACCTGCAGGGACAGCGCTGAAGTTTCTGTTCATGTCTAAAGAGGAGGAACGCGAGTGTGAAGCATGGGGGCGGGGAGGTGGCGGTGGCGGGGCCACGACTTTCAGTCCTTCAGGAGACGTCCCGGAGTGAGACCTGCAACAAAACACGCCCATGTTCAACCAACCATCAGCACAATGCTTACCACACAAACAACCATTAGGTCTTTCCACTGATTTCTTTGCCAAGCTTTATAAAACAATGAAGCTGAAGGGCAAAGTGAGCTTAGGGTGTATTCACCTAGGGTTCTCTGTAAACGCACCGAAGACTGAAAACCTGAAGGGGAACCAGCTGCAACTGCCCTCAGGGCTGCACACTGTAAGTAAGTGAACTCAGGGAACTCGGTTCTCTTTAGCACTGACGAGATGCTAAACAGTTCCACACACTAAGTGCTGGAAGACTGTAAGTGTGAGCATACAGGAAGTCTTGAGGTTCTTTAACCTCAAAGCAAAACGAGAATCAAAGTAGTGTCCAAAATAATACAGCGCCGTAAAAGGTGGACAGATTTCAGTTCATGTTCTGAGAAGAGGTTCTCAGGACCGGTACCAGACCATGGGAGTTCTGATACCAGATAGCCATAATATATGGAGGATAGAACTGCTCAAAATCTAATAAATAATTAAATATATACATAATTGTATGAACTCACAAAACACAAAATAAATTAAAAAATTCCTCTTTGTGTTTTTTTTTATATGGTCAAATCACATATAACCAAATACCAAAGAACAGCCTGTAGAGTTAAACCAATCAAAAAGAACACAATACTGATGTTGTGCATCGATATCACAACTATCATAATTAATGGTCTGATGCACTCAGTGTTCAAGCTTGGAATAAGTGGATATTATTGTTTTCTTGGTTTTTAAAAAAAGAAGGAAATAAAAAAGCCTAGAAATTAATACATAGAAAATTACAATCGCAATAATCCAAAAAAAATCCAATTAGACATGTTTGTCTATTCGCATACCAGTATAAAAAGCGTCATCAAACTGAAAATATCGACATAAAATAATAAATCAGCTAAAAAAATCTATGGTAAATGTGAGATATAGTGTCCAAGTGAAACACACGCTAACAGGAGAACCACATTCACATTCAGAACAGTGCATCTCTAAAATACAGTACAGACAACACAAAGTGACATTTACAAACCATGTGAATCTGTGTAGTCTTTTTCACACCAGTCTAAAAACGGCCAATTAATTTGAAGGGAAAATGAGTCTCTTGTTTTAAGCAAACCACAAAAAAACCCACAAAACTCATTTAGGCATTCCAGAAAATCAATGACAATAATAATAATAATAATCTTTACCTTTGTCTAGTTACAGTACTTGAAATAGGCTCTTGATCAGACGCAAAGGAATCAGAGCTGCTATAACCATCGCCTGTAGGAAAAACAGGACACTAGGGTCAGTCTAGGCATCGCAGTTAGCTGAGTAAATTCACAGTTAGCTTCTTGGGATTCCAAACCAGCAGTATGACCATGAAACAAGCCGACAGCCATCTCAGTAAACCTACCTACAGTGGTCCCGGGAAATTTTGCTGCTAGTTTTTTCTCCTCTGAGAGTTCAGGTGGTTTAGGCATTAACGGACTTGTTGGATGTGCATGGTCTGTCAAATCAGGAGTCAAAACAAGGATGAGAGTTATTAGCAGACAAGTACATTTAACACTTCAATGCACGGCTGGCATGTCACCAAAACCTTATTCAACCTATAGAGAAATCATAAATACCTAGATGGAGAGTTCATCACTCATAGCAAATGATACTCATTCTGCATAAAATACTACAATGTCATCTCTCCCTCATAATCAGCAGAGAGGCTGCCATATTAAAAAATCAAGATCATCATTTCCAACTTACCTTGTTTCAAATAGCAATAAGTGTGCCTATAACAATTGCTGCAAAATCATAATGATTTGAGACGATCGCAGTTGTTTAAGCTGCCTGTCATCGTCCGCAGCTGTTAACATTTCACAGTCATATGACGCACGTAAATGTAAATACAGCCTCGGTGAGTTGAGCTTTACTATGTCAGCCCGAAACAGCCTGTAGCAAATTCTATAGCAGAACTGCATACAGTGCAGGAAGAAGTGCAGCGTCACTACATTACAACAGACTGGCTGCTTGACTGAGGCAGTCGGACATCATCACACCCCACCCCCACCCCAACGGCATGCAGACAGGCCAATAAGCAGTGTCTCAGATTTCTCCAGGCACAAAAAGGAAGAGATGGCAAGCTCCTTACCACTCCCAGTTCTCTTCAGCTCCATCTCCTGCATGTGTATCTTGCTAGGAGTCATACGGATGGGCACGGGATGAACTATTGCTGTATCCTGGAAAACATCAACCTGTCAGTCATCACTGTGATTAAGTGATCACAACTTCAAGCTCACATGTGCAACAAAGACAGAGACAGAGAAACTACACTTTGCCCTTTGTTTCAAACTGGTTAAATCAGAGTTAGCCAGACCACAAGTAGTCACCACCTAGACCGAGTACCACAAACAGAGCGGGTGCAAGAGAATAATCCATAAGCTAAGCAAGCAAAACAAAACGAAACAAAAAATTGTATCGTGGCCACTGACGCGGATGAATTTGCCATGAACACATGCATTTCCAGACAGAGTCCCAAGAGTACGGGGTTAATGAAAAACCATTAATCATGAAAGAGCACTAAGTGATTGACTTACAGGGTCAGCTGGTGCAATGTTAGAATCAAATTGGGTCAGAGTTTGTGAGCTTGAGGAGCGTTCGCTAAAAGTCTCCCACTGCTGGAGAGACAGAGCAGAGACACATCAGCATGTAAACAAGACCTGGGAGTCTACAGTTTAACTGCTGCTTCCAGTTTCCAACAGATGGAGAAGAACAGAGATACATACACGAGACACCAAATACTACGGTGGCCGAGAAGCGCACGGCAAATGAACGCTTCTGAAAACAAAAGGGAGTTTACAAGACGTGAAACACTTCAAGCGGCACCCAAACACTTTTACAAACTGAGTTCTGACAGAAAGGGAGGTCTAACACACAGGAAGTGCTAGTTGCAGACCCTTGTCAATCAGACTTCCGTGGCGGTAGAGTGAGTGGAGTTTGGGATGGTGACAAGGCTAAAGCATGTTCTGTCCATTTTGTGGCATGCGTTTAAGCCAGCTGGCACGCTTTCGTTTTTCCTGTGGAAGGTCTTCAGAGGTTTTATAAGAGTAGATGGAGGACAGAGACGAACAGGTGACATCTGAACCACATGGAGTTGGTTATAAACACTGGTTCTCCACTACAGCCAGCGTTACAGCCCACTAACTTTCCTCAACATTTCCAACTCTAAATGGTTTAGAAGTCACCTGTTCGTCACTTTCTACAAACCAGCTTGATTGACAAGGGTCCACAACATACACTTCCTGTGTGTCAGACCCGCCTTTTCATCAGAATTCAGTTTGTAATAGTGTTTCGGTACTGGTGAAAGTGTTTCACGTTCAAATTTGATTTAACTTTTTCTGAAATTCTGTTCATTTGTTTTGCACTTCTCGGCCACCGTAAAATACCCTTTACCAAAAAACACAAAACATCATTGTTCTGCAATGAATCCCTTCGGCGTGATTAGGAACAATTGCATCTTTTAGTTTCACTGGGTAAAACGGGAAATGCTGCTCACAGCTTCCCAGAAACTTAGCAAGTGGTAAACAAGACCAAAACCAACAGCTGCCATATTATAATAAAAACTATATTAGCACTCTGTCATCAAGGTTTGGACTTGTTTTTATGTAACTAGTATTTTAAACTAGTTCACTAGTATTTACTAGCATCCATTGTATTTGATATAACGATGAATCTTATAATCCTCATTACTGGGAACTTTATCAGCATTTGGCTTCAGCTGTCTGCAAAACAGGATATCTAGACAGAACAAGAAATCCTGAGCCACTGAAAAAGCACAGCTGTTCCCGAGTACTACTATATCACTATACTGTACAGAAGGCAAGACCACATCTCGCTAAGGCGAGGGAACAAGATCCTAAAGTTTGGCCACAACTTACTAACCCACAGAATGAGATACTTAAGTCATGGCAACAACTTAAGTCCCAGGAATGGCTAAATTATCTTGTTCCCACATCTTATCAAGCCGTGGCCAAGATTTCATCATCACAATTATCTGGGTCCTAAAAATACCCCACAGGCATAACTTAATTATCTCATCACCACGCCTTACTAAGTTGTGGCCATGAGTTAATGCTCTTACTTATACATCTTACCAAGATATGGCCGTGAGTAAATCACGTTGTTCCCACACCATGCTAAGTCATGGAAATAGGTTAATGGTCTCCTTCTAGTTCCTAACTAAGCCGTTTACACAAATCAACTATTAGAACTGTGCTGGTGCCTTACTAAGTTGTAGCCATGAGTTTATTTTCTTGTTTCTACTAAACTGTGCGCATGCCTTAGTAAGTTATTTTTTTATCAAGTCCAAAATATACACAATTATTCAAGCATACCTAACCGTGTGCATTAACACTGGTCTAAATTACATACACCCAAAATTAATGTTCACTGTTTTTTTTTATTTATGTATCCAAGTGACCGACTGATTGATCTATATGTGACGTGGGCTACAGCAAGACCAAACCTCGTTGCTCTGGTTGAGTTCGGGCCAGTTCTGGTTTAGGGAAGGCATGGAGGGGGATTTATTGGGGGTCACCTCCACTGGGGAACCAGAAAAGCCCACCTCAGGTACAGGTTCTGGGACTCCTGAAACACAGAGACACATAAATAACACATATAAAGACACACATGTATATATATCTCTGCAATTACACATGTAAATCTCTATAGCTCCTTATAGGATTTTATTTTTGCAGTACAGTACGGATATTTTTTTGTAATTTCTTATATTTCATATTTTGTACAGCTTGCACTCGTCTGCTTCTTCTGTATGTGTTTACTGTACATTCTGCCATAACGATGCAAATTTCCCTTATGTCGTAAATGGCATATGCTCATATTCAAGTCAGTTCCTACTAGTTTGATTTAATGGAGCCGCAGGGGATTTTTACAGAAATCACAGATACTGACAACATGATTGCTCCATCTTGTTCCGCAGTCCACTATCAGCACTAGAGGCACTAGAGGTCAAAGTGCAACTGCATATGCACTAGATTGAGGGGAAGATGTCTAGCTATTTACTGACATCGGTGCAAAAAAGCAGATGTATCTTGCACCAGAAATAAAAACAACCAGACCTACTTTTGCACTCTCCTGCTTGAGAACCGGATAAAACTTCAACAGAACTACCAAGTCACTGTTTCACAGACCTGTATCCAACTGCCAAATGTCTTCTACGATGAGGGAGTTTAGAATTGCCAGACTTCTTTTTCATTTGTAAGTACGTATAAAAATAATCGCCTGTTGTAACTGACTGCACAAAACCAGATGTGACGAAGAGTGGACTGGAAAACACCGGTGCTTTACTTTAATACATGCTGATACATTATGAAACATGAAACAAAATTCCTTCACATCTCAGATGAGAGTCACAGTGACGGGCATTTCCTTCTGCTTTCTCTACCTGCTGAGTCATCCAGGTCAATAAGCTTTGGCATGAGGCTCTCGGGGAGCTTCTCGGGAAGGTCGTAACCATTCTTTCGAGCAACCACGAGATGAAATGCTGCACAGAACTCATCCAGGGTCAGTGCACCATCTTTATCAAAATCTGATAGCTCCCTGCGAGGTGAAAAGAATACACAGCTTTAGTTGACGAGACAAATTCAACACTTTAGAGTAAACTGGTGGTATAACTTTGCGGTTTCTACAGGAAGCCAGCTTCCTCTTAAAAGCATGACTCAGGCAAAGTAATCTAGATAGCGCACATGGTGAAAACGAGAGCAAGAACAGTTAGGAGACATTTGTTAAGTGCCTCAGAAACAAGAAGCCGTCACTCCTGAAAGTACGAGAAGGAGGCCCGTGTGTTGTACAAGACCTTGGTTTTATATCTGGGTTTGAACAGGCTTAAACAAGGCCACCCGAGCTGCACACAAACAACGGCGGACAAAGTAAGCTCTCCGTAAAGCTCCTTACCAAATGTGAGACAATTCTAGAATAGGCAGCTTTGACTTCGTAAAAAACTCCTTTGCAGCAGAGCCTGAAACAACAGTGACCCAGACGTTTATAAGACGGAAATAAAGACCACATGAATGAACAAAAACATTTTCACACTTCACTACATTATCGCTGTCCGAAGAAAAACAAGCATCTCCAAAAAGGCAACTCTGCAGGAGAGGCCAAAAACCTCATTCGGCTTTAATGGAAGTCGATGGAACCAGACGTCTTTCCGAGCGGTTTTAGGCCGTTTCTGTCGGTCCATTCATGGAAATTTTCACACAGTGTAAACAGCAGCTGCTGTGTTCGAATGAGGCATAAAAGTGAAAATCAACAAAAAATGAATATACATGATTTCCTTTGGACAGCGACGATATGCACAGTGCAGGCCTACACAATACGGCATTCTAGCAAATACTGCATCTTCATGCTTTACACCATACACTGAAAATGTACAAGTGACTCACCTTAAACTACACCATCTCACCACTAATTAGTTTTTTTTATTTATCTTGAAAGATATTAAAATTGAACCTAGGCTTTATCTGGGAATACTAGAACAATAAAAACAAGAGCTCTGAGAAAAGCAGAAAGAACTGCATTAACTCAGGCTGGGTGGATGTCCAGGGCAGTGGATTTCAATTCAACCGCATGAAGTTTTCCTTTGGGGTCATAATTTCCAATTGGAAAAAATCAATAAGATTGTGATAATATTATACTGTGGGGCTGCTGTCGACTCTCAGCACTAATTTCGATAAATACCGTGGTTTAGTGCTTTACCGGGGTGGTAAATGTTTTTACACTGCAGGTTTGTGTCGATACACCGACAAATTGACCACTAATTAGCTTTTTTATTATGTATCTTCATATACTGAACAAAAATTACTTAAGGGAAATGGCAAATACTGAACTGATGAATTGAAGAAGTTCACAATAACAGTTCTGATAAGGTGGACAATATATATATATATATATATATATATATATATATATATATATATATATATATATATATATATATATATATATATATATTTGTTAATATCAATCAATATATGTATTAACAAATAAAAATATAACTGCTCACGTCCAGTCATAGCTTTGAAGCTTCACAGATGGCAGCAGGCACCAGTTTACTAAAGCAGAAATACATTTGTGCTTCATCAATAAAACTAGAAGCGTGACGTATTACAAGCATAGCGCTGAGCAGACACAATGCGCTGCTGATATATTTATGATGTAGCATACTGACATAAAATGAAAGAAATACGTGAGAAATGTGCAAAAGTAATCACCCTTGCCCTGTAATATTTACTTCAGACCCATATCAGTCTAAATCATGCTTGATAAGATAAAGCTGCGCTGTAATCTGCCATGCGCAGGACACCTTTGCTGGAAAAGCATGTACTGGGGCTTAATATGGTCGCATTAGAGTGGATATAAAAACAAAAAGGAAAGATTATTATCAAGCATTATATTAGCGTAATAACAACAGACTACAATAAAGGAAAGCAACCGTAACAACTACTACACTGTGCCGAAACTACCGAACCGTAAACGAGAACAAACGGTGACGTTTCTGAGCAGCAAGTCAAGAGTGCTCAATGTTTAAGAGGTGCCACATAACCTGCCATGCTGAAACGGATTACTGCAGAGTGGAGCAGTCGTTCCTTCTGTGTGAGATGAAAACCCCAGCCCCAAGTTTCAACAACAACTTCAGGAGGAACTTACCAGGAATAAAACCTGTCAGATCGGGCTGAATAGTTTTGAACTGGTTAATGTAATACTGTCTTTGCTCATCTGTGATTTTCCAGGGGTCGTCGTAGCCACTGGCCTGTCTTTGGATTTCATTCGTAGTAGCAGCTGACGCCGCGGTTCGTACTGTTGTGCTCTCCTATGGTCAGCAATGGGAAGAGAAAAGGAAACAAAACAGGAACAAAGTTAGCTTAGAAAGAGGATAAAAACTATGTTAGTGGTAACCCTACATTACACTACAACGCTGCAACCCATGGCAGGCCACAGAACCTGGTGTTGGGCAATGGATAAGAAACAAATACAGCACGGCAACAGCTTAAAATCAGGAGACTACAGCAAAGTTATGAATTGTTTTGTATGTAAACATTTGCTCAGCTCCCTTGGATACTCGCTTTGTTTGCTACAGGTATCTGTAAAAAGGTCTACCCCGTCTGGGCTCGACAAATATTGAATCAGGTTTGTGCTGACCTGTTCGTGAAAGCAGATACCCATAATACAGAGGTTTTATAAACAGGCAGGCTAACCAGAAGGCTAACAGGTTGAGCTAACAGGTTGAGCTAACAGGTTGAGCTAACAGGTTGAGCTAACAGGTTGAGCTAACAGGTTGAGCTAACAGGTGCATGCTACTGTACCTGAGCAGATGAGGGATGCATTGCTGGAAGTGTGCTGGAGGGAGGAGTGTCAGTAAAACTGACCCAGCTTTCCTGAACCGGAGGGGGAGAGTGGGCAGACCAAAGCCCATCGCCTGTTACCGGACCTGCTTTGTAGAAAGAACAGGATATGACGAGCAGCAACGATGGAGCTATTAATATTTGTAATACAAGATCATACAAATCGCAAGCGGGCATTAAACCCAAGAAAAGAAAAAACAAAAAAGGAAATAACCAAAAAAAAAAAAAAAAACGTCCTTGCACACAGGGAGTGTGCTATTTACAGAAACACCATACGTGTTATTACAAACATACTACAATAGAACTAACTGTACTTAACTGTAATATTTGAAACACATTAAAGACACATTTTAATAAACTGGAGTACATATCATAGCACCTTTCTAGCACATTAAAATACACATATGCTTACAAAAGAGTATATATAACTTTTATTTAGAACACAACATATATTTACTGGAATAAAAGTGCATTTCTAGCACATTAAAAGAAAAAACATAAAAAGCTTTACCTGGAAATACTACGATAAAAACAACAGCTCTGAGAAAAGACTAAGGACTACACCAACTCTGGATGAGTGGATATCAGAGGCTGTGGATTCCTATGTGACTATAATTGTGCAAGGTTTTCCTTTGGGGACATAATTAGCAATTGGGATGGATGGATGGATAAATAAATAAATAAATAAATAATCACCCTGTATCACAATATACTATTTCATAAATCATGGTTTAGTGTATTAACTAGGGTGGGGTGTAAAATAGATACCAAAAAAAAAAAAAGTTCCCCCCCACTGCAACATTGTGTTGATACACTGACAAATAGGAGCAGGACACAAAAGCCACACCGCGGTCAACACAGCAGACCTCCTCCAAAGAGTAGCACAAGAATGAGGGATTGCCATCAAAATACAACTTGAGTTAATACTTCTATACGCCCTTAAAGATTTTAACACAGATCCCAGAATTCTCACAAACCTCAGTTAATGATTAACCAAAGACTAGGACACTTTTCATTCCTAAACTGGCACAGGCAATTCCATAACTCAGGTGCTGATACTGGAGGAGTTTTATGGATCAACATTTAACCGCAGTTAAATCTGTCATTCAGCTTTGATAAAATCATCCATGGCCCTGCAAATGCAAGTGCATGTTATGTAAACCCACCAGCCACTTTCAGCATCTACACTTATTGTACATTTGATCAGCTCCACCATACGGGAGCATGTCTGACATGCTGCATTCTCTGCTGGTCCATTTCACCCTGTTCTTTAATTGTCAGGGGACCCCCACAAGACCACTCCTACTGCTGCTGCACAGTTTGTGTTGGTCATCCTCTAGTCACAGGACTGGCTGCTGCCCAGAGGACGCTGCCCACAGGACGCTGCCCACAGGACGCTGCCCACAGGACGCTGCCCACAGGACGCGGCGGGCTAGATAATGGTTGCTGGTGGACGATTCTCAGTCCAGCAGTCACACTGAGGTGTCCAGCAGCACTGCTGTGTCTGATCCACTCACACCAGCACAACACACACTAACACACCACCACCATGTCAGTGTGACTGCAGTGCTGAATGATCCTGCTCTGTGGTGGTCCTGTGGGGGTCCTGACCCTTGAAGAACAGGGTAATACAGTATACAGAGAAACAGATGGACTACAGTCTGTACCTGTAGAACGACAGAGTGCTCCTATATGGTAAATGGAGCTGATGCAACAGGCAATGCAGATACCAGGAAAGTGTCCCTAGCCTACATATAAACCACACAGACCCGCCACACCCAGTCCTAGCACCAGCACAAGCCATTTGCTACCAGCTGATAAAAATGAGTTTCGTCTGGCTGTCTGATGTGAGCGGGCAGGCTGCTCCAAAGTCTTGCAGAACAACAAAAGCAGAGGTCAGAGAGGTTTGGCTCTCTAAATCCCCCAGCTAAATCTCCTGAAATGCAACCAACATGGCCCATTCGTTACAAATTCGGCAAGCAGACAAGCTGCAAGGCCCCAGAGGAAGGTCATCACAGGAGCTCTAACAACAACATACATTAGCTTTAGCTTGTATTCACAACAGTGGTAGTCTACAGAAGCAAAAGGTCCATTTCCTGTGCAAACATACATGTATCACCACCAAGGGAAAGTGAGACAGAGCAACTGTGCAAGGCTGATAACTAAATCAACAAGAGCTCAAACTGCGCCCTTGTACTTACTCCGAGGACCCAGTTTCGCAAAAACAGCAGAGAGCTTGAGTGTTTATGAAAGGAAAGAAAGCTACACGCTATGATTCATACGTTCGGCTTGTTACTTGTCATGTGTTTTGTGGTTTCGTTAACAATAATGACTTTATATTTATAATCCAACTTATATCTGAATATTTTAAAGTATACATCCGGGAGTTTTAATCACCACAGTCATTCTGAGCTGAACGAATGAATGAATGAATGAATGAATAAATGAAATATAAAACAATGATGCCATTTCAGCTTTTCAGAGACAAAATTACGTTAAAGTTCCTTCCACTGATTTTTAATTCCTGTGTAAGTTAACGGTTAAGATGTAAACAGGGTCATTCAGAATGGTGCATTGCGAAACGCTTGGTTCTGAAGAAAACTACTGAGTCAGAATAGCTCGAAGTGTTGGTGATAGAAACCAGACGTCTGAGTTCAGTGCCTCTAAAAGCCCCTTCCCCGAAAGTTATTAAATGAAACGGCTACGGATATGCTGCCTGATATCTGAGACACCCCTTTATGATAGCTCAGAGATATGGTTTCAGCCTTAAAGACTCTAAACCCAAAACCCATTCAAGGTGGAGAGACAGATGCAGGAGATACAACTCACTAATGATGGTGTTGGTGGTTCATTTTTGAATGGGATGCAAATCTTACAAAGTTAATATGAAATATGAAGAATAGGAAGTAGATATCGCTCCAGTGAGCAGTTATGATGGCGCTGAGTTGTTTAAGAATTAGGTTAGAAATTCAGTTCAGAAATGCTATGAATATGCTGCCTGATGTCTGAGGCACTCCTTTTAGCCGTAAACTTTCTAAACCCAAAGCCCACTCATGGTGGGGAGATAGATGCAGGGCTCTGAACAGCAGATATGGGTATAGTTTAGGTTTCCATATACTTATATAGCATGTAGTAAACTGCTACCAAATCAAATCAAATCTGTATATCAAATCAAAGTAAATCAAATTTATTTATATAGTGCTTTTTACAACTGAGGTTGTCTCAAAGCAGCTTTACAGAAATTCAGTAATAGTAATTCATTAAGGAAAGAAAAGAAAGAAGCCCCCTGTGAACAAGCTGAACACAACGGTGGCAAGGAAAAACTCCCTCAAGTTGGAGGAAGAAACCTTGGGAGGAACCAGATTCACATGGTGGGACCCATCCTCCTCTGGTCCAAACAACAGTTTGAAATTGTTCAAAGTAACATCAGATGAGTATGTAATTATGCTGATCTAGCCATAGTGGTGACGAAGTTAATGAAGAACTAACTGCGAAATAATAATATACTTAATACGTTTCACACATTTCACACCAAACCACCCCGAATGACTGTTTACTGAACTCAATGACTAAAACAGGAAGACATTTTGAAACATGGGATTCCCATTTAAGGAGAACTGGGTAGAACTGACATGGCCAATCATGAGATCGCTCTCTTAAAAGGGTTGAAAAACAAACTACAACATAAACTGAAGAGCTCAAGATGACAGAGGTGCTAGTGTTTGGAGTGAGTATTTTCCATACCAAAAAATTAAAAAATTTAAATCTAGTTCCAGTAAAATGTCTAGAACGATTCCAATGATTGTAGAAGGCCAGAACTGTACAGATCCCGTAGTAATAAACCAATATGGCTGTAAAATAAATTAACTAATTAAATATATATTTAAAAGTTTCTAAAATAACTCTAAAAGCCACAGTGGTTTACGAATTACATTAGAAATTCAGTTCAGAAATATTTAATATTCTGATAAAATCTTGAAGAAGATAAACTGATTACTGTGTTATTATTACTGTATAACACTTTGCAGTCTAATTAGCTATTTTAAATATTCTACAAAAATATAAGAGACTCCATGACTCCATGAAACGTTTGAGCAGTCATGTGCCTCCAGTGCCAGATCAATAAAAGAAGCTCCCCTTGTATGTGGGTACCTGATTGTGCTTCTCTGAAGGGTGGCCATGCGGCTCCTGCCACTGGCGGCTGTCGGTCCACAGCGCCGCCGCTGGCCTGCCGTTTGTGCTTTCGCCATGCGTGGGGTGAGGTGGGTGGTGACTGGTGAGGGGAGACTACAGGAGACGTGGTGTCTGGCTGGAGTCAGAGAGAGACAGAACAACAGTTATCACATCATCATCATTATAATCATCATTCTCCTTCTCATCCTCCACACCTTTCACAAGGACATACACCCAAACCGGTAACTCTTTTGGGTGTGGCCTGAAACACTCAAACACTACAGAGCAGGTTCATTCCAAACCCACATGTGGAGCAAACAATCACAAGCTGGATATCCTGGATGTTGACCAAGGTCCACATCAGTATAAGGATTTGGGATTTGGTCGTTATTGGTTTGGGCAATCTACCAATTATTTGGATGATTAGCAGAATTAACAGACGAGATTTGGACAAACAATTAAGCTGGACTTCCTAAACCTGAAAAAAAAAAAAAAACATTTCCTAGAAAAAATGAATCAGAAACCCCATAATAAATCCTTCAATATAGAAATAAAACGATTGCAGTCACAAAATTGCCTGGAAAAATCATGATTGCATTGAGAACAGAATTAAACAGAATCCATCTCTGGACATCTGTCTTTGGCTTCACCAGGTTGCACAAATTAAGAAATATAATTAATAAATAAATGTAAATCATCCAGCTCTACTGGAAGTCACTTCAGTCATCCTCATGTTTGATATAAGAATCACTCTTCTTTTTTTTTTTATTAAATAGATAAACAAATCCTCCAAAATCATCCAGCTCTACTAGAAAGAGCTCCTGACCACGTTTCATAAAACCTGAAAAACCTGAACTGAACTAGTTTCAACAGCTTTTTCTGTTAACCCAGGATTAAAATCATATCCCATGAATAATCCTCATAATCATCTTAAGATGAACACCAAACCCGCTCCACGACAGGTTACAATTGGGGTTTCTGTTCACAAACAGCTCTCAGACACATCAGAATTATTAATCGTTAATAATTATATTGTATTACAACTAGGGCTGTACCCGACTCAGAATTTTGTCAGTCGACTATTCGCTTTATCTCCATGTACATTATCTACTAATCAGTCTGCAGACGGTTCAGATCTGATCCTCCTCATTTAGAAAGTCAGCAGAGTCACAGGAACATATTTCTGAACTGAAAGAGGCGGGGCTTATGATGATAGATCTGAACTGGAGACTGATTTAATTACAGGATATAGCACCGGGCAGAAGCTCGTATACATGCTAAACATTAGCGCTTATAGCTTATAGTCTTTTTAATTTCTCTTCTAACAGCTTCTTCAGTAGGAGGACCCTTCGTCTCTCATCTCTCATAAATAATGACCTGCTAAATTAAACCTGATTAGTCAATATTTAAATTATTTTAAATGGCAGGCCTGAAACCATATAATTATTATATTCCCCGCGCTGAAATAATTATCTCTCATTTATCGGCAGGCGTATTAGTGACTGTACTTATCTTTAAATAAAGATAATCTCAGCTGTAGACGAATAAATAAACATCTCTTATTATTATCTCTTAGGTTCTAAAATAATGCAATTTGAAAATAAAAATGAAAGAGTGATGCCTCTGACAAACATGGGGATGACCAGTGACTAGAAAGTGGCGTATGTATATCTTACATAAAAATACAGAAAGTAAAGCAACACCATCCTAACTATATGTATGCATTACTTTCTATTATTCATATTTCATATTTATTTTATATGATGTGTCCTGTATCTAAAATAAACCATCAACCATCACTATCAGCACAAATATTACTGTGTGATCAGATGGTTTGCTCTGACAGGTCCAAAAGCTGGTTATGATCAGAACCCCCAAATGTAACCTGTTCTAGAGCAGGTCTGGTTTGTTGTGATGCAGAGTCGGCCTAACACTGTGGACAATCCAGGGTTAGACTGAAGTTGCCCTACCCTGCTTTGTGAGACAGGAGTCAGTAGGACAATTTAAGCCCCGACCAATTACCTACTAATCCCAGCTGATTCATCAGGGAGGTACATTTTAACCAGTGAACTCTGAAGTTCAACTGCCGATGGACGCAATGAGCGGTACTAAAACCCCTCCTGCATTATTTTATCCAATATTATTTGCAGCTGCTGGATTACGTTCATCCAAACAACCACCCATCTGGAACATCTGAGATTAACAACCTTCTCTAATACTGTGACCACAACTACCAATACATCATCCCTCCCTAAACAAACCTCTTCAACAGGGGCAGGTTCTTGAAAAGGTCTCTCCGGGGCTTTAAGTTTATATGCCTAAAATCTGTCTTGTTTATACTGAAGCCTAAACTCCCACACTCTCAGTACACAGGCCTTGGCAGGACATCCTGAACATCTAGTGACAGAATGTAGAAGCTTCCAGGTGTGACAGGCAGAGACCCATGGTGACGTCATTAGCGAAGATGTGTGTGTGGTTAGCCGACAAAAACAGTCCACCGACCTGAGGATCCACAGTGGGCACACATGGCTGAATGACCTCATGAGTGGACACTTTCTTGGGCTGGACTCTGCCAGGTGGTCTGGGGATCACACTGGAGTAGGGACCTTGGTTCTCTGTGTCCGGATACATGGCCGCGTGCCTGGCCTCCTGCTCGTTCTTGCCCACCACAAAACGTGGGAGGGGCAAGTCTTTCACTGCAAAACCAAACACAGCAGAGGAATGGAACCCATTAGGGGAAAGCAAAGTGGAAAGCTCTTTATAGACGTATACATCAGCGAGTGCTAAACAAAAACAAAAAACTGTTGTTATTTAATTTTATTTTTGGGGCATCCTAGATAGATGTGCATGCTTCAGTTTTCCCACAACACAGTTTTTACTCCCCCCCCCGCCCCATACTGTACATCTGTATTCACCCTCTGCCTGAAACGCTGTTAGAGCTCCTGTGTTCTTAAGCTCCGCCTCTCTAGGAGCCCAGAGTGCACTTAAAGTTACAACACACTAAAGTAACGGAAATCTGGACACAGATAATTAAAGCGCACTTTAATACCTGTGTTATATTTCACAATATTTATGTTATTATAATATTCAGTTTCAGGCATTCCAGACAAACAGAACTCCGTCACTAACAGAACCGAGCCGTTAGCTTTAACAAGCACTACAGTGACAGATAGACAGTATCCTCTCAGTGTGCTCACTCTCTCCCTCCCTCTCCCACTCTCTCTCCCCCACTCTCTCAGTGTATGAGCCCGCATCCTCCTTAAAGAAACTCAAACCACAATTTTACAACAACTTGCAGACAGAGTGGAGGGAGGTGCTTTTTGCGAACGGAACCAGTGAATATTATTCTCATCGAATGTCAAACTTGACACTCTCAGCTCCAACCAAGACAATGCACTCATGCATTTCTACACCCCTATAACCAAAAGGTTATGCGCTTTCCCACCCCACTGCTCAGCATTATCACTAGCGGTTCATCCAGCTAATGAGAGCACAGTCTTCCGTGTCGTTCGGGGCACTATGGTTAATTTTAAAGGCAGCAGAGGAAACGGTCCTTCCAAAGTGTATCTGCGCTTCAGGGCCCCTTTTTTGCAATTTCCTGTTGACTCAGTTTCCATTCTCCTACAGTATCTATCGCCAGGCCTGCAGGGATGTCCTTATTTCCTGCTTATTTACATGGCCACCCGCTTCTCATTCCCTCTCATCCAGGAACCCAGTCATTTCTCCAATATCCCACACCGGGTTTATGAGCTAGACAACGGAGCAGACTTCTGGATTTTTGAAGAGTAACTGTAGCTAAACTGAAGCATCAGTGTCAGTAACGGTGTTTCAGTAACAGTGGGACGGATCACGCTATGAATCTGAAGGGCGGCTTTAAAGTTACATATTTTCTACTGACAGTTTTTTTTTTAACGCAGTCAGTCAAAGAAGCTCATGCCTAAAAGTCAAATGAGCTGCAGCTGAAGTGAGCAGACTTGCTTGACAGACGCTTTTAATGATATGCGGAAGATTTTGCCTACCGCTGTTTAGGCTCTCTACACGAAGGGGTAGTCCAGACTGGGCTATGGCAATGAGTTTCAACGCAATGTAGAACTGACTCCGCCCAAAGTGGCCAAGACGGGTGGCGCCGCAGAGTTCAGTGATCTGCAACACAAGAAACAAGACAGAAACTTTTACTGCTATTTGATAAAGAATCAAGGACACAAACACATCTGTGATATTTGTGATACTTCCTCCAATTCTGAACTCAAACAGGCTCAAATTAAGCACTCCACAAGGACACGCCTCTTTGGAGGTCAAGCATTAGTCACAGGATTGCAGGTCATGTGATTTCCAGCTGGCAAAGTGAGAAATTATATCTTAACTGAAATTTCACAGATATTTTAGGCATGGCAGGCAAACGCTATATTCATAAGACAGAACCTGCTAAGGTTATTATAATCTGGAACAGGGAGAAAGGTTGAGACTAGTTATGGATGTATGATATCACAATGAGAGTCTGAATCACATTCTCTCAGAATTAGACCAACAGAAATGATCTTAACTTATAGGGAATACAACGGTTCTGGAGGGTTTTAGGCAATCAGCAATAATATGTAGCATGGTAATAAGGGATAGGCAATACAGCCATATATTTCTCATGATGTGTATGTATACTGTCAGTACTTTAGAACACTGCTTAAAGCCTTTGTAAAGCCTTATAAGGGGACGTGGTCAAATTTGAGGGATACTATTCCAGTCAAAATCTGCCATGTCTAAAGTTTGTCTGCTCAGTAGTCATTCTGCAGTAAATTAGCTCCTGTATAATTCACAGAACACAGAACATGGACACAGAACATATACATAGGACACAGAACATGGACACAGAGCACGGAACATGGACACAGAGCACGGAACATGGACACAGAGCACGGGCACAGAATATGGACATAAAGCATGGAACATGGACACAGAACATGGACACAGAGCACGGAGCACGGAACATGGACACCGAGCACGGAACATGGACATGGAGCACGGACATGGACACGGAGCACGGACATGGACATGGAGCACGGACATGGACACGGAGCACGGAGCACAGAACATGGACACGGAGTACGGAGCACAGAACATGGACACAGAGCACGGAGCACAGAACATGGACACAGAGCACAGAACATGGACACAGAGCACAGAGCACGGAGCATGGACACGGAGCATGGACACGGAGCATGGACACGGAGCATGGACACGGAGCATGGACACGGAGCATGGACACGGAGCATGGACACGGAGCATGGACACGGAGCATGGACACGGAGCATGGACACGGAGCATGGAACATGGACACAGAGCACAGAACACGGACACAGAACACGGACACGGAACATGGACACGGAACATGGACACGGAACATGGACACGGAACATGGACACGGAACATGGACACGGAACATGGACACGGAACCTGGACACGGAGCACGGAGCACAGAACATGGACACAGAGCACGGAGCACAGAACATGGACACAGAGCACAGAGCACAGAACATGGACACAGAGCACAGAGCACAGAACATGGACACAGAGCACAGAGCACAGAACACGGACACGGAACATGGACACGGAACATGGACATGGAACATGGACACGGAACATGGACACGGAGCACGGAACACGGACACAGAGCACGGAACTCCCCCTGTAATAGCAATCCTACTCGAAGCCACATCTCAGTAACAAACCCAGGTAATACAAATCGGACACGGCTGAAGTCAGCTTCAAGTCTGACTTTGCTCATTCCACCTTAACTGGTGCAGCGGTTACTTTCTGGGGCACTGAGGCATCATAATACCTACAGCACTATTTAAGGTGGAATGAGAAAACTCAAACAAGGCAGATTAGAAACTGACCTCAGCTGTGTAAAAAACATTGTCCCCTTTCGTTTTCTTGTGTGACCTGAAGGGGAGGCTTCCAGCTAAATCGGAGACGGATTTGAGCGTTAAACTTCAATTTCATGACAAGAAATCCACAGCATTTTTGATGATGATTGACTGACAGGCATTGACACTGACATTGCGTGATAACGTTCTTCATAAAGAAACACGTTCAAAGAGTCCTGACCATATGCATATGTCCAGAAACCCATACTGAGACATCATGTAACACAATAACGATGTATACGGTCATACTGCCCAGCCTAGTTCAATCCCCTGTCCGTACAGTCTACATGTAGCATCTAAGCTGTTCTGAGTGATTAACTTTTTATTAATCGTTAATTACCAACCGTTCCTTGCCCTCCTTTGTTCACCCTCACCTTATTTGTTCACCAAGGTTTTCAAATAAATCTATATTATAATATAACTATATGGGAACTATTCATCTAGATATTCATAGAATGAGTTTTAAATGTAGCACATGTAAACATATCCACTCATTCAGCCTACGGCAGCTTGGCCCCGCCCATTCATGCCGAGGCTGGAAGGGGTGTTTCAGCCCCAAACCCTTTTTGAATGTGGCACAATACAGAGCAGCCAATCAGGACAGGTGGGAGGAAATAAACCTGGGAACCTTTAACATATCTCAACATGATTCAATGCAGTGATGATGAAATTTAACCTACAAATGCTCAGCTTGTAAACTGGCATGCTACATTCAACGTTCACGCCTCTAATGTAGATGTGCTGGTCCTCTTGGATGGGGCAACAGGATGTTGGTCAGTTCAGCAATAACGTCGACTACTGGCCAGTTCACCACGAGGGCTCATAGATTGTGGTGGCATGAACTGGGTACAGCCTTCCAGGTAACGGTTTAAGGAACGAATGCTAGGCATACATGGCAAGACTAGCCTGGTATTTAAGTAGCTAGCACACCGAGGTGATGTGCCCTGCATTGTTGTGGATTATCATAAGTGTGTGTAACCAGCTGTGACATTTGTTAGATGTTATCAGGCTGTGTTGAACAACAAAGCCATGCAGGCAGACAGACGACAGCTCTCCAAACGCCACACTTCTAGAAGACCTAGACATTCAAGGGATCTCCAGCACGGGGAATGGTTCTGTTTAGAACTGTGAGCTGTATATAGAACCTTGTGATGCTCCAGTGGTTCTCTGCAGGGCGAAACGTGTTGAGTATATGGTCATATACAGAACGTTTCTGGGAAAGGTGCACCAAATAAGGGTTCTGCTATCGTGACAGTGCCAGGCTTGTCTAGAACAGTGCTTCAGAGTGAACAGACGAATAGAGGAGTGCTATTTATGAGCTATATAGAACCTCAAGTCTGATACAGTAACACCATATTTCATGAGGCAATATCATATTGAGAAATAGATGGCAAATATCAATATTGTGTTTTATAAATATAATGGTTCTATACAGAACCTTATGGGAAAGGGGCTATAATAGAACCAGATAGGGACAATAGACGAGTGCTTTTATGGGCTACATAGAACCTAAAGTCTGATATGGTGTCATCATATTTCATGTGGCAATAACATATTGAGAAATACACACCAAATATAAAATAAAATATTAATAAGTATAATGGTTCTATACAGAACCTTATTGGAAAAGGTGCTAGACTGCACCAAATAGAGGTTCTGCTTAGGAACAGAATAGTGATTTTATGGGCTACATAGAACCTAAACTATGATGGTGTCGTCATATTCCATAAGGCAATATCATATTGAGAAATAGATGGCAAATATCAATAATGTGTTTTATAAATATAATGGTTCTATACAGAACCTTATTGGAAAATGGGCTATTACAGAACCAGATAGGGACTCTGCTACTGTGACACTTTCAGGCTTGGAGCAATAGACGAGTGCTTTTATGAGCTACATAGAACCTAAAGTCTGACATGGTGTCATCATATTTCATGTGGCAATAACATATTGAGAAATACACGCCAAATATAAAATATTAATAAGTATAATGGTTCTATACAGAACCTTATTGGAAAAGGTGCTAGATTGCACCAAATAGAGGTTCTGCTTAGGAATAGATGAGTGCTTTTATGGGCTACATAGAACCTAAAGTCTGATAGTGTCGTCATATTTCATGGGGCAATATCATATTGAGAAATATACGTCAAATATCAATATTTTATCATTTAAATATAAAGTAAGGCTTTTATGACCGTGATGGTCCATAAGCCCATTTCGCAGGATTAAACATGAGAATTAAGATTAACAGGAAAAGAGATTTAAGATTTTAAAATTAAGACAGATTTTGACAAATATATACGACAATATATGCCACAAATATCATAAATATATCATTGCAGTACTTGGCATATTGCATATTTCTAATCACAGCAATAATGCCATATTGGGAATTCAGCATGGGGGCTTTGTGATTTCCACCCCTAACAGAACCACTGTCAAAATGTTCTGCATAGAACCACAAGCCATATACAAATACATCCATCTGCAACACAATGCAGGTACCACACATTCCCCAACAACCTGGATAAGCATTGCCTCATGCAGAGAACCGTTTAGGCATGACATGGTTCTATGTAGCATTCAAGGTTCTAAGCAGAACCATGCCATTTAGAGTGTAGCTAACGTTATTGACATGGAAGTCAGCCAGCCAGCCAGCCATCAGACAGCTGCACAGAGCAGACACAATCGGGGCAGATTACACGCAGCCCATACAGAAAAGCGGGCTGTATTAATAGGTTATAACACATACACGCAGCATATGACACCCAGTCCTCCGAACCCAGCAGCTTTACCTGCAGCACCACGTCGTTGGGCAACTGGGCCGCCCGGAAAAGGTCGAGCACTTTGCCGTTGGACGCCACTTTCTTGGTGTTGTCCACATCGCAGTAGATGAACAGATCCGAGTAGTATTTCTGCTCGACATCGCTCAACGTCAAACTCTCCATCGTGGCATACAGCTGACTGAACTACAAACGACGAGCCGAGCGACCGGACCGGACCGGGCTGCAGTGTCACTCAACTCAGCTTAGCGTAGATTAGCTTATCCAGACAGCTACCAAAACACAAAACCGAAGCCGAATCCCGGAGCTATACTTACTCGGCGCACCCCAAATCCCCTCGCCTGAAATGTGCGGACAACAAAGATGGCTTGTTTTTGCTTCGCTGTCACTGTTTAGTGACTGTTACGCTGCCCAGTCTCCAGCGTTAGCTTATTAGCAGCAGGCTAGCGAGAGGCTAACAGCTAATCAAACTCCTGAATTCGCTGACGCTGTGATTTTCTGTTAGTATTATTTGGTGTCCCCCCGACGGCGCCGCGATAACGCTCTGCCCTTCTTTTTGACGAGGGCCTGCTCTGTTCAGCGGCGGAGCGAGGCGTCTGCGGAAATGTGGAGTTTGGTTAAAAATGCGCTGATGTGTTTGTTAGTAAAGTTTCGGGCTCCTTCTTCGCTCAGCAGCGCCGCCATTCCTGAAACCCCTCCCCCTGACGTCATCGCGCGGACGTCGTGAGGATGGAGGACCCGGATGGAGCAGCGTTCTCTCTGAAGGGTTGTGTCTCAAACCCACACCTTGTTCTGGATGTAGTGAACGAAGAGTCTCCGTACTCGACCTGGTCTGGCTTAAGTGCTTACTTCTCCTGATGTGTACCCGAAATGAGCAGAAGTGGGCAAAATATGGAGGCCCGTTTCCGACACTTAAAGAAAAAAAGGCCATATCGTAAGTCATAATTATGAGATAGCAAGTAACAGTTATGAGATAGTAAGTCTTAATGATAAGATGCTAAGTCATAAGTATGAGATAGTAAGTCATAATTATGAGACAGTAAGACATAGTTATGAGATAGTAAGCCTTAATGATAAGATGCTAAGTCATAATTATGAGACAGTAAGTCATAATTATGAGATAGCAAGTCATAAATATGAGGTGCTAAGTCATAATTATAAGATAGTAAGTCATAATTATGAGATAGTAAGTCACCATAATGAGATAGCAAGTCATAGTTATGATATAGTAAGTCTTAATGATAAGATGCTAAGTCATAATTATGAGATAGTAAGTCATAATTATGAGACAGTAAGACATAGTTATGAGATAGTAAGCCTTAATGATTAGATGCTAAGTCATAAGTATGAGATAGTAAGTCATAATTATGAGACAGTAAGTCACAATTATGAGATAGTAAGCCTTAATGATAAGATGCTAAGTCATAATTATAAGATAGTAAGTCATAATTATGAGACAGTAAGTCACCATAATGAGATAGCAAGTCATAGTTATGATATAGTAAGTCTTAATGATAAGATGCTAAGTCATAATTATGAGATAGTAAGTCATAATTATGAGACAGTAAGTCAAAATTATGAGATAGTAAGTCATAATTATGAGGTGCTAAGTCATAATTATGAAATAGTAAGTCACAATTATGAGATAGTAAGTCATAAATATTAGATACTGTATGGCCTTTTCTTCTTTAGGGAGCAGAAACAGTCTTCTGTAGCAAAAAGGGCTTGTTTAGATTCTGCCAGTGGTCCGGTGGATTACATTAAAGAAGCCCATATTCTCTATTTTTATTTTATTTTATTTCCCCCCGAGATAAACATGTGACATTTGTGTGGGTTTGTATTTTTATATGCCCATTTTCTTTATCCCTTAGTATTTGATTGTTAAGTCTGACGTAAATAGCAATTCCAAGGTTAATAACCCTTTACCATTACTTTTAAGCTTGTGGTTTTCAACAATAATAAACAGTAAATGTAAACATATCAGAAAGTCTGACATTAATATTAAATAAACCTTCATACATCAGAGCTCTACATATACGTCTTTATTATAACATAATTCGGTTCAGAATTTCCAGCATGCAGCAGTTCTGCTTCCCCAGCAGTACTTAGTCTTATAAAAGCTACTCAGTTATGATTCTGGCGCTTTCCTTCTGATAAGGAAGAGAAGAGGAGATGTCTGCAGCTGATAAGGGGAGGTACAGTTCTTACACCAATGATGATGTGTCAAAGTCGTACTCGGTGTTGGTGTGTTAGTGTGTGTTGTGTTGACCAGAGAAATAGATGTCAGTGCCACTTGAGTGTTTAAACACTGTGTCCACTCACTGTCCACTCTATTAGACACTCCTATCTTGCTGGTCCACCTTGTAGATGTACAGTCAGAGACAATGGCTGGGTCTGCTGCGGCACAGTTGGTGTTGGTCATCCTCTAGTCTTTCATCAGTGGGCACAGGACGCTGCCCTCAGGATACTGTTGTGTTGGATAGTTTTGGTTGGCTGGGGTGTCTGATCCACTCACACCAGCACAACACACACCAACACACCATCAACAGTGTCACTGCAGTGCTGAGAATGATCCACCGCCCACATCATACCTGCTCTGTGGTGGTCCTGTGGGGGTCCTGACCATTGAAGAACAGGGTAATACAGTATACAGAGAAACAGATGGACTACAGTCTGTACCTGTACACCTACAGAGTGTCCTATATGGTCAGTAGAGCTGATCAAATGGACAATGAGTGCAGATATAAGGAGGTGGTTTTAATGTTATGGCTGATCGCTGTATGTGGATCATTCTAGTTATTACATGTCCAGATCTCAGATATTTAAGGGTTATCTTATGATCTATTTAAGCCCAAGATATTACCAGAGACGGTAACAAGCTAACTACATCCATAAATATGATTTATAGGGTAGTTCATGTTGGGATGTGGCTGTACCAACGTGGAACCTCTATATTTACATTGGGGTAAAATAAGGGTTATTTTATCAAATGTTTATAAATATATGTATTTCACAGATTATTAGAGTAAATTAAAAAGAAATTATGTTTTGATATCACTACTAAACACAAGTGTAGTGTCTAAAATGCTCCTCTTATCACTATACCCTAAAATCAGTTCAGTTACCTTTCAAATTAAATACCTTTATTGTAAATGACAATTCAAAGTATTACACATAACA
This sequence comes from Prochilodus magdalenae, assembly GCA_024036415.1. Taxonomy (NCBI): domain Eukaryota; kingdom Metazoa; phylum Chordata; class Actinopteri; order Characiformes; family Prochilodontidae; genus Prochilodus; species Prochilodus magdalenae. The sequence continues at coordinate 185,927 of JAMWET010005072.1, read as the reverse complement.
TATTAGAAAACAGGTAGTAGAGTATAATGATACACTATCAGGCTACTTCTCCAGTGTAGTGATTAACAAACAGATAAATAAGTAATAGTGCAAAGATAAAAGACAGAGATACAATATGCTATCTGCATAGACAGCAAAATACACAGATGTGCATGAGCAGTAACTGTTGGCCAGAATATGACTAGAAAATCTGGATCACTATTTAATCACTTTTTGGAAATCTGGATCACTATTCAAAAATTTGGATCACTATTCAATCAATATTCTAAACTCTGGATCATTATTCGATCACAATTAAGGAATCTGGATCACTTCCTGAAAATCTGGATCACTATCAGAAAATCTGGATCACAATTCAGAAATGTGAATCACTATTGGAAAATCTGGAACACTATACGATCACTATTCAGAAATCCAGATCACTACTTGGAAAGCTGGATCACTGTTTGGAAATCTGGATCACCATTCGAAATATCTGGACCGCTATGCGATTACCATTCGGAACGCAGAATCACTATTAGATCATCTTTCAAAAACGTGGATCACTATTTGATCATTATTCTGAAATCTGGAAAACAATTTGAAAATCTGGATCATTATTCGTTCACTATTCGAAAAGCTGGATCACTCTTTGATCAGTATTAGGAAAAAAAGATCTGAAACAGTATTTGATCACTATTCAGAAATCTGGATCTCCATTTTTAAAAACCTGGATCACTATTCGGAAAGCTGGATCACTATTCGATCACTATTTGAAAACATAGATCACTATTCGGTCACTATTCATAAAGCTGGATCACTATTCGATCACTATCAGAAAAAAAATCCTGATCACTATTCAATTACTATTCGTAAATCTGGATCACTGTTTGAAAATCTGGATCACTATATGTTCAACGGTAGATTCCATCACATATATATATATATATATTTTTTTTTTCTTCTCTAGGGTATGGCAGTGTAGAGATTTACCTGCTTTTAGAGGCTTATAATGCAGAGTTTATCATAGTGCCCAAAAGTATGTTTTGTCTATTAATGACATATTCTACAATTCTTCTAATCACACTTCCCAGAATGCACTGAGAGGCACTGACCTCTTGCTTCACAGGTAGTGAACATGAAGTGGGACTCGGTTTCCAAGTGTAGACTCTGGTCTTGTTTCAAATTAATCATCCATTCTGTAAATTAGTGAACGAACTGGGTGTATCCTAGTGTAGAGGTTTCCTATCTGGATCTGTAGGTAGTGAAATCCCAGGTATTAACTGAAAGTGACCTGATTGGTTTAAACTTGCTGAAGTTACATGTAAGCAAACTGTGACTATGTTATTAAATACCGTTTATGAAAAAGTGTTTTAGAGTAAAACTGGAGTTTAGAGCACTGGAACGGGTCTTTGTTCCACACTGCAAACGGCTAAACTGAACAGAACCCAGAAGGCGACCCTGTTATATAGAGTTCAGGGTTTTGAAGAGATTGCAGTAATGGGTTTGTTCCACTAGAGGGCAGAACAACCTAAAACAACGACATGCACTACAAACAGAGGAACCGACTGTATATACCTGTGTATTACTGACGTGCTTAAAATGTGTCACGTGATTGCACGTGAGGAAAAAGCTACTACAGGAACACAATAACTGGCAAACACAAACATAAAGCAAGTGTGTTGATGGTTACATGCACGGCACTGCTGCTTGGCTGAGCGGATAATTACATGAACCAGGTGTTCATGGCTTGTGGCATGGATATGGTGGCTTGGATAGTGATTGATTGATTGATTGATTCATTCATTGATTTATTCATTGATTCATTCATTAATTCATTCATTCATTCTTTCTTTCATTCACCTAGGTTGCACAGGATGCTGGAGCCTACCCCGGCGTTCACTGAGGCAGGAAACACCCTGAACAGACCACCAGTCCATCACAGGGCACACACAGACACACACTTTCATGCCTAGAAGATACGGTGTGGACTGTGGAAGCAAACGGAGCACCAGTAATGTAGACCCACACAGAGACAGGAGAACATGCAATCTCACGGGCCAGAGTCCAGGCTCTTCTTGCTGCGAGGCAACAGCGCTGCTCACTCCCCCGTCTGCCTGGATAGGTAATAGCATAGCTGCATTTGTGTTATAGGCATGGTGACCCCTGGTTCCCATCATCACCACTGTTAGGAGTCCCTGCAATCAACCCGGCTCCATCCCGATGTGAAAGCTCAGGTTCCCCGGTGATATTAAAGGTTTGGTCATTTTAGTTGGAAGTGTATGTAAGTCTATAGATCCTCTACAAAGAGCATACTCCTTATATAAAATATGATTACTGTCCATATATGGAATATAACAGTATCATGTGACCTGTCCAAAATTAAGACACCTTTTATATTTTATGTTTTTTTTCTAATATGTTAAATTTCCATAGAGATTGGGCTCTAAATCTACAGACACCTGTCATATTTAAGGATCCTCGCAGTGGAGGATGTGTTTACTTGTTCCCTATTAGAAAATCATTAAAACACTGTGTGTTCAGGCTTTTCCATAAGAGTGCACATTTAGACTGAGAAGACCTAAGGTGCGTCCTCTGATTGGTCTACAGTGGTGTTTCTCAACCTGGACCTGGACGCACCCTGCCCCGCATGCTTTAGTAGATTCCCTGCTTTAACACCCCCTCCAGGGGCCTGTTATTGAGGTGTTAAGCTGAGTCAGGTGTGTCGAGAGTAGGGAAAGGAGGTGCCTCCAGGAACAGGGTTGGGAAACTCTACAGTGATGAACCGCCCAGCACATCAACGCAGCTGCCCTACCAGCCATACAGGACATATACAACTGGAGATGTCAGAGGATGTCAGTCAACATCTCCTCTGACCCCAGACCCCCCAGGTATCTCCTGCTCCAACATCTCCCACCCGGGAAAAGAGGTACCTGAAGATCCGAGCCAGAACCACCAGGTTCAGGAACAGCTCTTAGCCAAAAGGCGTCAAATCGGTAATCGGCCAAAACCAGAATCAGAGCATCACTACACCACAGACAGTTACTGATCCAGCCTTGATCACCCTAGCAAACTACACACTGGACTCCACCAGGTCACGGGACTACACCTTCAACTAGACCTCTATACCTAAACTACACCTTTAACTAGACCTCTATACCTAAACTACACCTTTAACTACACCTCCATTCTTGAACTAAACCTTTAACTAGACCTCTAAACTTAAACTACACCTTCAACTAGACCTCTAAACTTGAGCTATACCTTTAACTAGACCTCTATACTTAGACTACACCTTTAACTACACCTCCATACCTAAACTTCACATTTAACTAGACCTCTATACTTAAACTATACCTTTAACTAGACCTTTATACTTGAACTACACCTTTAACTAGACCTTTATACTTGAACTACACCTTTAACTAGACCTTTATACTTAAACTACACCTTTAACTAGACCTCTATACTTAAACTACACCTTTAACTACACCTCTATACTTAAACTTCACATTTAACTAGACCTTTATACTTGAACTACACCTTTAACTACACCTCTATACTTAAACTTCACATTTAACTAGACCTTTATACTTGAACTACACCTTTAACTACACCTCTATACTTAAACTACACCTTGGTTTTGAACTACACCAAAATTAGTAAGTCAGTAAGTCAGAGGAGTTTTTATTTGTTTGTTTGTTTGTTTGTTTGTTTGTTTATAGTATGGTCCTAGCTGCTAAAGGTGGTGGGGTTTCCAGTAGTGTATAGTATTAAACAGAACTGCTCATTTTGGTCAAACAGAAACCCAGAAACTGTACAGCTAGAGGAACTGATCACTTTCAGGTGGTCTCATATTTTTCCAGAGCTGTATGATCTTTAATGAAGGATGGCACCTTTAATGATGTATGTCTCCACTAGATGGCGCAGCTGTCCATAAATTCACTTTATCACCACGACCGTCGCAGGTACTGTATTTCAAACAGTGCTGTTCACGTGCTGTAACTGGACTAAATAAATAACAAACAAAAAAATTCTGCTTATATAAACTCAGTAAATCAACAGCACAATAGTAAAAAGTACATACAGACTACGTGTCCAGAGCTTTGATATGTGTAGTATAGCGCAGGGTAAAGGGAACCCAGCTGCAGTGAAGTCAGACGCTGAACATGGTGAAATATTTCCACTAGAGGAAATCTGATGTGATCTCGTCTAACTGTTGTAAATGAACTTCACTCTTCTGTCACACTGTTTATAAACATTAGCATTATAAACAAGCTTCAGATCCTGATTCAAATTAGCCTCGGATTTTCCTCAGAGCCACCTAAATATCATAAAGGTTCTGTAACGGCACAATATGCTCAATAATTCAGAGCTGATATTTGAAATAGTGAAATAGGCCCAACAGCAAAATCCCCATTCAGAATGGACCTTGGAAGTGGTGGATTAAAACTCTCACAGTGTAAGAGACATGCTTACAGTGTTTGTTTAAATCTAGAAGAACCCGAATGAATTCAACATTAGTTTTAATCCAGGACAATAGGAGTTTTAATCCAACACTGTAAGGAGTTTAATCCAACACTGTAAAACGTTTTAATCCAAAATAATAAGAGTTTTAATCCAACACTGTAAAACGTTTTAATACTAAATAATAAGAGTTTTAAACCAACACTGTAAGGAGTTTAATCCAACACTGTAGGAGGTTTAATTCAACATTATAAGAGTTTTAATATAATGCTGTAAAATTCTAATCCAACACTGTAAGAATTTTAATCCAACACTGTAAGAGTTTTAATTTAACATTGTAAGAGTTTCAATCCACCACTGTAAAAATAGAATCCTACACTGTAAGCGTTTTAATCCAGTTTTATAATAGATTTAATCCAACACTGTAAGAAGTTTAATCCAACACTGTAAGATGTTTAATCCAACACTGTAAGAAGTTTAATCCAACACTGTAAGAGGTATAACTCAAATTTATAAGTTTTAATATAACGTTGTAAAATTCTAATTCAACACTCTAAAAAGTTTAATCCAAAACTGTAAGATTTTTAATTTAACATTGTAAGAGTTTTAATCCACCACTGTAAAAAACAGAATCCAACACCGTAAGAGTTTTAATCCAGCACAATAAGAGTTTAATTTACTCTTCCAATGCAACGCTATAGGGATTTTATTATTTTTAATTTTAATCTTACATTAAAGGAATACTAATCTACCACTGTAAGAGTTTTAATCTAACACAGTAACAATATTAATCCAACACTGTAAGACATTTAGCGTTACACTGTAGGAGTTTTAACTCAATAAGCCTTTTAATCCAACACTGGTTTAATCCAGCCCTTTAAGTGTTTTAGTATAACACTGTAAGAGTTTTAATTTCACATTGTAGACGTTTAATCCAACACTGTAGGAAATTGTATTCAAAAGTTTTAAACCAGCACTGAGGTGCTGGTCTGAGCTCATGGGATATTTTGAGTAAATGTAATGCCATGAGAGTTAATCCGTCACTGTACGAATTTTAATCCATCATTATAAGAGATCATCATAAATCATCATAATTTACCAGTGTGAATTATTTTAACACTGTAATAATTGATTTATAATTATGAACTGCATCACCTGTAGAGTCAAATTTACCAACGTGATCACTGCAAGAATTCCGAATCTGTAATTGTTATATAAAGACTGGGAGATTAACCCAGCACTGTAATAGCTTTAATTCAACACTGGGTCATGCACTGGGAATATGCAGGGCTGGTTGGGCTGACGCTGGATTCCGGATGATTCTGATCAGAACAGTTCCTTCTCACAATTTAACCCAAAAATATCAGTGCTGTGTTTCAGTGGCTTTCTAGGAAATCCTGAATTTTATTAAACTGCGTTTGTTTAATGTCATATCGTATAAAGTTATTTCCCTCCACCAAACTCTGAGTTTATGTATATCATCACTGTCTATTAAAAACAAGTATCTCTGACACTGTGACTTTACAGGAGAGGGCGAAAACCTGATTTGGTTTTAATGTAAGTCAATGGAACCAGACTTCCTTCCAAGTGATTTTCAGCCATTTCTGTTGATCCATTCATGATGAAACTTTCACACAGTGTAAACAGCAGCTGCTGCGTTCAAATGATGCATAAAAGTCAAAATCGAGAGGGAAATGGAGATGCATGTTTTTCTATGGACAGTGATGATTTGGTTTGTAGGTGTGGGTGATGTAGGTTTATTATACAGTATATTAATGCTAAAGCTTTCTAACATGCTTCTTTTGACGCTTACTGTTTTGTAGCACAGCAGGTTTATACATGCACAAGGAATTATTAAAGGTCTCAGTATCTGTACTGGTATTGGGATACTAGCCTTGACTTCAGACAGCAGAGAAGATCTGTGGGGTCCACTTTCACTAAACTGGGCTACACATGAGCTACTGTGCTTTCCAGTTTCCACGTGAGATTTTTATTCTAAATAAAACGGATGTAGACTTAATCTAATATCTAATAATAATAATAATAATAATAATAATAATAATAATAATAATAATAATTATAAATTATAATAATAATAAAAAATAATAATAATTAAATAATAATAATAATAATAATAATAATAATAATAATAATAACAACAATAATAATAATAATAATAATAACAATAATAATAATAATAATAAAAAGTGTGTTTCCTGAAGGGAATGCTGAATGCTTTGTACATCTTAAATGGTTCTCCGTTCCTGCTAGGCTGTGGTTGCTATGGGAGGAACAAGGGATAAGTTAATACATAGAGGAGTGCGGGTCAGTCGATCTGTGGATTAGAGTTTGGGGATCTGCCCTGACTGAGTACATGCAGGTTGCTGGCTGTGGGTTAAAGGAGACAGTAGGGTTCGAGTAGGGCCGGAAATGAATAGGACAGTATGGGAGAAACGAGGAATGGAAAAAAGAGAAACGGACGAGTGCGGGTCAGACCATCATTGAATTTGTGCTCAGCGGTCTGCCCTGAGACTGTCTGCCGGTCGAGCAGAAGGACAGTAAACAGATGTGTACTTTCCTATCCCATTCATTCTTAATGGGAAAAACTATTCGGACCAACAATTCACAGTTAATATATAATAATAATAATAATAACAATAATAATAATATTAACATTAATATTATTATTATTATTATTATTATTATTATTATTATTATTAATAATAATAAAACAACAACAACAATAATAATAACAACAACAATAATAACAGCAATAATAATAATAATAATAAAACAACAACAACAAGAACAACAATAATACTACTAATAAAAAATAATAACAACAATAATAATCAGAATAAATAACAGATATTAGTAATACTATAGTCTTATGATCAACAACAACACAGTTACATACAAAGATGAACATGATCCACATGCTAAGGTAAATAAACACACCAGTACCAGAGCAGATATACGGAAGTGATCTTCCACCGCCTGAGCGGTGATCCTGGGAGTTTGCAGTAAGCCCCCTTCAGCTTACCATCAGAGTCTGGACAGACTAGAGCACTGCAGCAGATCAGTGAGATATGCTGGAGCTGGGCCATTAAGAGCTTTAAATGTCATAAACAAGACTTTCCTTTCCTGCTAAGCGCGCGGGCTTGCAGCGCTCTGAAACTAGCTGTAGGCTGTTTAGAGCTAGATGACGCTCGTACACTGATGGCTGCAGATCAGAGCTGAGCCCAAACCCACATACTACTACACTACACATGCTGCTCTGATGAATGGAGGAGGGGTGTGCTGTTCTTCATATACTACTTGGTTAGGCAGCATGCAGTTTTGGACACAGCCTGGGGGGTTCCCAGTCCCGTACCCGGAGACCCAGTGCTATGTATATATAGGTTCCTTCTGTCACGCAGCTCACCTGATTCACCTCCTAACTCATAAGGAGACTAACAAGGGCGGGGCCAGGTGTGTAGAGTATGAGGGTCACCAGGACCGGTTCAGGGAAGATCATGGTGTTAATCAAGGCCCCTCAGGCCAAGCGTCACTGGAGGCCCCCAGTTAGGTGAAGCACTCGTCCAAGTCCAAGTCCATGCTTGTGTACACCTGTTTTTAGGATAAACAATAATAAGCCCTATTTAAGTGCCATGTTTGTGGTACTAAGTCGCCCTATGGCTCTAATATGGGGGGCCCAAAGTGCGGCGTAGGGGCAGGAGGGTCTTATTGGTGGTGGGTCAGGGGTCAAACAGACAAAGACACACCCAAACTAATAAGGAATATGGAATAATGTGGATATATGTTTGGGTGAGGCGCTGGGGTTAGGGTAACTTCCTGGTTGGCCAAATCAAGCATGCCCACTTTGGTCAGCCCTGCACCAAAACCTCACATATGAATGACACCAACCTCACCAAGTCTTTAACAGTAGAGCCAGCAGTAGTCAGTAACGTCTCACATTTCTTCAGCAAACATCTTCACTGGAACTTTGTAAACTTGGGAAATTTTTAACTGTAGCATCCCTCGCGCCTTCTCTGTCGCCCCCTCGCGGCCCGGATGTCCGCGCTGCTCGCGCCAACGTCGCGCGCGCGTCTCAACTTTGAATCCCACTTTGCTGCAGGAGCGCGCGAGCCCGTGTGCCTTCTATACGGGTGTCAGTGAATGCGAACATACCTGACCTTAAGAGATTCGAGCTCTGGACTCTTTTTCTTTCCCTTCCTTTTCTTTTCTTTTAATAGACAAACAAACAAATAAACGAACGAACGAATGAATGAATGAATGCATTCACTTATTCAGCCAAACGTCCCTGCAAATTTCGAGAAGGTTCGTTCTCTCGTCATCCTGGAGACATTAGGACCCCCACAAAGAGTTAAAACGTGCGCGCTCGCTCACATCCCCCCTTCAAAGTATTCATATACCCCCTACCACACACACATGCACGCGTGCGAGCATTCCCATTTATACTCACACACGCGACACCCACTCACACACGCATACACACTCCCTCTCACACATTTGCACACACGCGGTCTCGTGCTACGTCATCGCCGGAGCGCGTGGGGAGGGTCTGGAGGAGGCGCTGCCTGTTTCGGCGGGACAGAGCTCGGGCAGTGCGCGCGGGTGGCACACACAGGAGAGCAGAGGAGTGGAGAGGAGAGAGAAAGAGAGACACACAGAGAGAGTTGAGAGACCAGGGATGGAGAGAGAGAGAGCGAGGAGCGCGCGCACACAGCACAGCCACGCTTCAGCCGCGCGCACCCACCCCTGCGCACGCAGCTCCACACTCTGCTGATCTGCACCGCTGGGAGAGTAACGCGCCTGAACCCTTCAGAGGAGCCTTCACCATCCCTACCACCACCACCACCGTCATCACCACCATCACCACCACCATCTTTTTCCTGACCCCCCTCTGACTCCACGAACTTTGAGTGGGACATTTTCTGCTGCTGAAGAGCCGCTCACTTTCTCTCGCTCACTCACTCACGCACTCACTCACTCACTCGTACTCTCACTCACTCCTTTTTTTTAAGGAAGCAAAAACTTTTTGGAAGAAAAAGGAAAAAAGGAGCAAAAGGAAAGAAAAAAAAAGAAAGGGAAAGGACAAGGAAAAAAAAAAGCGCTGTTGTTTGCCCCCCAACTTCTTCCCCAGGTGCAGCCCCCCGTGCCATGCGAGGGTAAATGCTGGGGGCACAATGTCCCGCCGCAAGCAGGGCAACCCTCAGCACCTATCCCTGTCCCACAGGGAGCCAGCACAGCAGCGTGAGTATGATCTTACTGTTCCCTGGCACTTCTGGGTTCTGTCTTCCGTACATTGCGCCTTATCCACGGTGTTGTTTACGTGTTTATGTGTGTCTGTATTTACGTTGCGTCCTAACACCTCCGCGCGAGGCCGTGCCTGGCAGATCCCTGTGTAAACAGAGCTCTGAGCTGAACAACCAGGGCATTTTCTAAAGAGCATATTTGAGATTAACAATAGGCAGACGGAGCCGAGCAAACCGGACGGAGCTTAACATGACTGATGTGTGGCTGTAGACTGCGTTGTCACTTTACAGGTGTGTGTCCTGAGCAGTGTGTCCATTCTATAACTATAACTATAACTATAACTATAACTCCAGCTCAGTAACTATTACAGGTAATACAGTACAATAGAAACAGTTGGTCTGGGAGCAGTGTTAAAGCCATCCAGGACCCAAAAGACCTTAACTAGCCTCGCTTAACCACGCAGGCCATAAAGGAGACTTCGTTAGGTTGGGTATTTGACTGACCAGAGGCATGGTAATGAAGATCCGAAATCTTTTTGCATCTATCTATCTATCTATCTATCTATCTATCTATATGTATATATATATATATATATATGTGTGCATCACATTACGCAAAGTGCTCACCGAACGCTCGGACTGCCTAAGCTCACCAGCTCACATGGCTGAGTTTAGTTTCATTTGCACAGCAGCGTGATGTTGTTCTCCCCGTGTTCTCCCCCCCCTCGGCCGTGCATAACAATCGTCATCAGCATCAGGCTTCCATAATCAATTTCTGATCTCGAGTGCACAAGCCGTGCTCATTCCCAGCACCTGAAATTCCGTTTATCAAATTCCCTGTTCCGTCCGCTTAACTGCAGTGTCTGAATAGTGGCCTAATCAGCCTAATTCACAGCAGCAGCAGCAGCAGCAGCCAGCTTTCCTCGATCCGCTCCTTACTGAAGAGCTACGAGTGGTCCTAGACCCTTCTGTAGGCTGGTTCAGAAGAACATGCATGCCCGGTTGCCATAGTCTGATCATTGTATTGATTTTATGGCGTTTATATCACGTATATATTTTTCGATAGGGATGTGAGGGTGTTAGCGATCAGGCCTTGTGCTCTGGGTAAACTCGGGTTTCAGCTTACGCGCTGCTTTGTTGACTCTGCTTATTTACCATGTAATGCAAAAAATGTGTCACATGCGTATGGCTCAGGTAGTGTCTGATACTTCTGCCGTTATCAGGCCCCGGATCTAGGACTCATTTTGCGGTCACTCCAGCTAGTCCAGAGTATTTATGGAAGAGTGTATGTAGTGATGAAGCACTGGAGCAGCTAGTAAGCCTTGGGTCGTGTTTGTATTAGAGCAACGAGGCCAAATAGACAGCCAGCGATACTGAGCTGGAGGCAGGTAAAGGAAGCTCTGAGCTGAAGGCCAAGAACTGAAGCCAGCGTCACTTTCGAGCTTTGCTAGGCTGTTAACTTTCAGGTTTAGCCGAGAGGTCGAGAAGGTGTAGGCGAGGCGTAGCGTTCACGAGGGAGCGAGCGTGTGCGTGTTTTGTGTTGGGCGTACAGCTCGGCATATTCATAAATACCTGTGTACTTATGCAGGATAACGAGACCTATTATAGAAACGAGTCTGGCCGTCTGCATGCGTCCGTCCAAGAAAGTGTGGGTACCTGTGTGTGTGAAGCGATTGTAATAAACGAGTACAGCAAAGCATGCAGAGAAAACCCCAGCTTGACCCCAGGGCAGCTTGTTGTCACTTCTGTCAGGGCTCAAACAAATGGTGGTGGTGGGGGGAAACCAGAATCGCCTCATTTGGCTAAGTCAACCGTCCCTGAACAGGACATGGCAGTTCAAAAAAAGGGACTTGCTCAATAGAGTGATCATACCCATGGGTCATGTTCATGGAGGAGGAAAGGACAAGGGAACTGGAATGTCTGCATATTTCTCAGCTGGAAATGTATGTAGGACACACTGTACAGGTGTGCACGCTGGAAAGCTGAGCAGGCTTGAAATACAAACGCACACGTGTCACTTATTATGGATTTTTGGATCATAGATTTTTTGAGCCGCCTTAAATCCATACACGCTGCATATATTAGGAAGTGATGTCATTTTATCCTGGTGAAGTTAATATGGAGTACTTGGAAAACTAAAGATGACCACCTGGTACAGGTGCGTTGTTTAGATCTCGGTGAACAGTAATGTATCTACACCATATATATATATATATAGCCTTTAGAGCTAAACTATATATACGATCGTCGTATATAAAAATATACAATGTATATATATATATATATATATATATATATGGTGTAGATACATTACTGTTCACCAAGATATATATATATATATATGTGGTGTGTGTGTGGTGTGTGTGTGTGAGACACTTTTGGCTGCACTGTAAAATTCGATCTGACAGGTAAAAATATCCATATATTTCTAAAAACTATATTTATTAGTGGGTCGCATATTTATAGACCTATTTGCATGTACACGTTTTCCTATACGCCCATGCATATATACATAGATATGTCCACATATGACGCTTGCATAGTGCTTCCATGCAGTACTTTCTTTCTTACAAATTTGTGTGATAATTCGTTTGAGTCAACGCACGAGCTCCACGCGCCTGTTTACGTGTAGGAGGGGGACGTCCATCGCAATCCGGCGCCTCGTTACATGTACTGCAAACTCTCCAGCATTTCATAATGGTTTTTGTGAGGCGGCCTGTGGAGGCATGCACAGCAGCACATCCGAATGACCGTTCAGCTTACGCAGGCACGAGGCAGGATACCTTCTACCTCCCCTCCTAGTAATGAGCGAGCTACTGACGGCACACGAGGAGCATACAGCTTTTATGTTGAATATATATATATATATTTATATTTATATATATATGTGTGTGTATATATGTATATATATATGTGTTTACATAAAAGCTTTACATGTGTGTACGTGTGTATTAGACTAAAACTGTTGCCGGAACTTCAAGCCTTCATTCCAGCTGCTTCTAAGCATAGAGAAGCACAAAGAGCACAAGGCCTCGTGTACCACGTTGACCTTTGACACTGGTAGCTATTTAAAGCCAGCGCGTTTGGCAGCGTGTGCTTTCCTACGTCGTCATTACACGCGTTTCTCGGCGTGTGTTTTTGTCAGTTTCGCGGCTCATACTGAGACATGTGGGTGGATTTCTCCAAATCTGCTCATGCGGGGTGTGCACGGCACAAGCTGGTAGGGGGTGCTCTAAGTCTTTAGGAGCTCCTTGGTGTTGTGAAGGTTGACGTCCCCCCCTTCCTTCCTTCCTTTCTTTCTTTCTCTCTCTCTCTCTTTTTTTTTTTTGTTTTGTCTTTTCGGAACTTGCGCTGCCCTCTGATTACAGCCTTCAGGAATACCGTGTGATGAATGTGTTTATAATCTGCACGCTGTCTGTCATCTCCAGAGTATCATTCCCAGTCCGCCCTCGCTACAAATCTCTTATCTCAAGCTGGATATAATTAATTCAATTTACTGCTATATAAATTCGTCCCCTGAGAGGGCATCTAAGTGGTACGGCTGATGGAATTACCGGCCCGTAAGGGTGATAATATCGGGTTTCGGGTTTTTTGGGGCTGTTGAGGTTATTGAACACTGTAGGAAAGTTATGATGTTCGGATACATGAGTCCGTGAGCGTCTCCTGGCTGGTTAAACCATGCGTTGTGTGTAAGACTGTATTTTGCTGGCACTATGTAGTTCTCGGGAAATGTCGCTGGGCCAGGTTTACGGTCAGTCGTTAGATCTTCCCTATTTATTTATTTGCACATTATGTTTCCGTCAAGTGCCAAACGAGCTATCAACCACACAGAGGCCTGTACACCCTCCGAAGTCCCTTTGTGTCATTTGCATTCCTCAACTCAGTGTAGAACATGTGTTTTAAGGATCCTTTAAAGAATTAATTTTTTTTAAAAGCTAGTTTCTAGTCAAGTTTCAGTTTTAATAAGCTGTTTTTTTTATTGCATTATGATTATTTGCATTTTTGGTGTGTATTTAGTGTGTTTTAGTGTGCTAAAAACTAAAATACCAAATAAATTAAAAATAATAAAATAAAATTGAAATTGTAACAAATTGTATTAAATTAAAAACAATTAAATTGGAGTAATAATAATAATAATAATAGTAAAAATTATTATTATTATTATTATCCAAAAAATATAGATCACACAGCTTATTATTATTATTATTATTATTATTATTATTATTAATATTATTATTATCATTCCATTTGGCCAAAGATTGCAACACCACCTTCCTCTTTCATTCCCATATTATATCCCAGCCCCACCTACATTTTTTTTGCCCCCATGCCCCATGGCAGTGCTGCGCTGTTCTTCAGGGGGGTGGGGGTGGGGGGTTGCATTCCTGTGGCATTGGCACGGTGCCAGCTCCATGACATTTATGTTCCTCCTCTGGCGATGTTACTCAACCCTGAACGAATGAAACACGCCGAAGCCTCCCTCATCTTGCAGCGAGAGTGGAGCGCAGATGGCCAGGTGTGCGTCAACGGCCCGTCACTTACAGCAGCACTTCACCCCGACGCTGCTGCTGTGGCTGCGCGCGGGCCGCCATCTCGCAGGGCCTTTAGCTGCTGCCTGGAACATGGCGGGACAATCTGAGTGACATACAGAGCAAATTCGTCATCGCTGTCACTTTGGCACACTCAGACAGACGGCTGCACTGCGCTCACGTTACCACGTATCCTGATATTACTGAGCCGTTCATGTGTGGCACGGCCCTCGTTGATTTATGCCTCTCGTCCAAACACACACAAACTCAACTTTTGGTTGAGATGCTCACAGCAACACGGTAACAAGGGCTCAGGGTTGCCTTCCCAGACACCCAGAGATTAAGCGTAGTCTCGGACCACCCAGCTTCTTGAATGCTGATTAGGTGTAGTCCCTATCCGGGATTTGACCAAGGACTTATTTGCATATTCCACGCCATGCTAAACCAGTAATGTAAAGGCCGGTATGGCAGTGATGATACACTGTACAGCTCTAATTAGCTGCTATGAGATCAAGTGGCCAGGGTATAAATAAAAACGACAACAGTGATAAGTTTGACTCTTACAGAGGTGCCATAGCATTACTGTTTCAAAGACATAGGAAATACAGAGCCAGAGAAAGAGTTAGCACTTCATGTGACGTATATGTCTCAATATGAAGTCATGTGAAGTGAGTTAATCAGGAATGCGTGTGGGAAACAGGTTAAAATGAGACCTGGGATGGTAGGATAGGTATACGTGAGGCCATAGGCTTGTATTGGATGGTAGGATGAAATGGTGAGCGAGCTGTACATACAGACGTAGAGGCAGCGTGTTCCGAAGCTTAGGGGCAATGCAGATTCAGGTAGTGAGGTACGCAGGATGAGGAGAACCTTCACAATCTTGAGTCAATATATAGCAGCTGTATTGAGCTCCCTGTATCCATTAGGTTAAGCAATAAGTCTACATATAGCTCTCCATGCGTGCCGTATATGGCTGATGTCAGCATGAAACCTCCCTCTATTTTAATTATTTCTCAGCTGTTGGCATTGTTTGAAATTGAAATTTAAAATGTACATTGTGTGGGAATTTCATGACAAATGGACCAGGAGAAATGACCCCTGATTAGCCGAGTATACGTCCGGTTCCATTGACTTACACTAAAAGTAAGGTATGTTGTTTCCTCCTCCTGTAAAGCTGCCACTCAGGAGAAAGTGTGGTTTAGGTTTATAGCTGTAATGGCCAGTATCGGTATTACTGGATGACTGAATGCGTTTGGAAATGCTAGTTTGTCGTTTGTCTCTGCGTATGAGCATAATTTATAGGCATGAGTTACATATATGTGAATTCAGTACTATGCCCGAGACCAGGCTTTATTTGCATTTCCAGTCATAACGACCATTTATAGTCTGAGTTTATTCAGTATGAGTTATTAAATTTTAGTGCAGTGAGAAAACGCTAAAAAACATTTCTGTTATACATGTTTATTTGATATTATGATAATTTGATAATATTTGATATTTTATATATATTAGAGAGAGAGAGAGAGAGACAGAGAGAGAGAGAGAGAAAGACAGAGAGAGAGAGAGAGAAAGAGCGAGCAAGAAAGAGAGAGACAGAGAGAGAGAGAGAGCGCGCGCGAGAGAGAGAGAGAGAGAGAGAGAGAGAGAGACAGAGAGAGAGAGAGAGAGAGAGAGAGAGAGAGAGAGAGAGAGAGAGAGAGAGAGAGAGAGAGAGAGAGAGAGAGACAGAGAGAGAGAGAGCGAGAGAGAGAGAGAGAGAGAGAGAGAGAGAGAGAACGATAGAGAGAGAGAGACAGAGAGAGGGGGGTATCCTCTCAGTCATTATACACACACACACACACACACACACACACACACACATATGTATGTATGTATACATATATATATATATATATATATATATATATATATATATATATATATGTATGTATGTGTGTGTATATATATACAGTGTATATGAATATAGCATATAGTGAATATGTATATATAGCATATATTTTTCAAATAGTTCAATAGTTCAATTTAAAAAAGTTTAATTTACAATATATATATATATATATATATATATATATATATGTATATACTGTATGTTTATATATATACATGTTTATACACTGTATGTATGCTGTATACAACACTGTATATATACGACTGAGAGAACCTAGACAAAGGACACCTGTCAGACAGGACGGCGTCATTTTCACATGGGACGCGGCGGTCGTGTGTTTTTTCTTGGGTATCCTTAGCCGATCTTTCCCGGAGTTGCACCTGCGCTGCTCTATGTGTGTGAAAGCTGAGGCGGCCTGCGGCTCTCCGGAGCACACACGCACTCTCTCACCCCGTTTGTGGGTTCAGCAAACGCTCTTCAGCTTCTTGTGATCTACCTGTACAGTGCATGTGCACCTCCAGCATCCGGTCCAGCGTGCACAGAACTAGACCGGAAGCAGAGATGCCACTGCAGGATTGTGTGCTTTTGCACTGCTATCGCACACACACACACACACCTTGTCTGATCTCAGTTTGTAGTTCACAGGTGTTTCGGCTTTGCGGTGTGTGATATTGCAGCATGAAGAAAGTAGAACGGCTGCTAAAGAGGAAGACCTGGTGTGTACATGCAGTATAGGAAGCGTGCAGTGCATCAGTTACGTTACTTGTTAAATGACACGGGTGCATGAGTGTTGTGGTCACTTTGAGGTCAGGTGGATGCTATGAAATATGAGAATATGGCCGTAGTATCAGGCAGGTTCTAGGAGCGTGAGACGTGGGCTCATTGGTTATCTCCAAAAGTAAAAGCAGTTATTTTAAAAAAACAGCTAATCGGAGACAAAGGAGCTAATACACACACACACACACACACACACACACACACTCTGGTTGACAAGACTCTATTGCTTAGCACCTGCCTGCACAAAATGCATCATCGGTACCACAATGTGTCACTGTATAAATATCCACATCATATTGTATTGTACAGTACGTATGTGTGGCTGTAACTGTAGACTGTAGGTGACGTAGTCACATATTCACCACAACCTTTTGTTCTTCTATTCTATTAGAACGATATGATATTTAAAAATAACCCCCTGTGTTAGAATGTGTATAGACCGTCTGTGGATCTCCCAGCTCTCTTCGCACAGGGGCACACACTTCGCTCTCATGACTGCAAAAGCTATGTATTAGTTTCACCCTGGTTCCTGAATAATAAGGGATAATAGTCTACTACACTTGCGTAGGCTGTTAGTCATATTCAGGGTCTGTCAAAACATGCACCGGCTTTCTCTGTCAGGACATATTCCTCATGTGTGCAAAACCAATAATTATCCCGATTGTTTGTGATTCAAACTGGAAATCAGAAAACAGTCTGATACACAATGCCAGAGATCGATTTTGATTCGGACTGCAAATAAGATGCAAGATTCAAATCACTATCAGAATCACAACCAGACGAGATTCACAAGCAGAATCAGAACAGAATTAGAGTCTGAGAGGATCCAATGTCTGAATCACTTTAGAAAGATTCAAAACAGAGCAGAATCGCATTTCAAATCACAGTCAGAACCAGAATCACAGTCAGAACCAGAATCACTAGCTGAACAGAATCACAGTCAGAACCAGAATCACTAACAGAACAGAATCACAGTCAGAACCAGAAACACTAACAGAACAGAATCACAATCAGAACCAGAATCACTAGGTGAGCAGAATCACAATCAGAACCAGAGTCACTAGCAGAACCAGAGTTAGAACAGAATCACAGTCTAAATCACAATCAGACTGATAATCAGAACCAAATCACAGTTGCAATCAGGTCAAAATCATAATCAGATCAGAACCAGACTTACAGTCAGAATTACAGTCAGAATAGAATCATAATCAGAACCATAACACAATTTCAATTACTATTAGAATCGCAATCGGAATCACAGTCAGACTCGTAATCACCATCAGACTTACAGTCAGATCAGAACCACAGTAGGAAACACAAGCAGAACAGATTTACAGCAATAATCACAATCAGACACACAATCAAAATCAAAATCAGATTAACCATCAAACTCACAATCAAAATCATAATCTGACTCAAAATAGCAATCAGACTCACAACCACAATCAGACTTACAGTAGCAATCAGACTCACAATCAGACTCACAACCACAATCAGACTTACAGTAGCAACCAGACTCACAATTAGCAATCAGACTCACAATCAGCAATCAGACTCACAATCAGCAATCAGACTCACAATCACAATCAGACTTACAGTAGCAATCAGACTCACAATCACAATCAGACTTACAATAGCAATCAGAAACACAATTGCAATCAGAGCAGTCTTGTCAATGCTCTGTTAACATCTTTGCCCTGTCCCCTTCACAGATGACTCCACCCATGACGTGGAGACCGATCGCCACTCTCCTGACCCCTCTATGGTCAGCCCAGTGGCCGGCGCGGCCGGAGAAAGAGACTTGCTGACCTGCGGGCAGTGCCAGACCAACTTCCCCCTGGGAGATATCCTGGCCTTCATTGAGCACAAGCGGAGGCTGTGCAGGGGCACGGGCGGTTGCTATGAAAAACCGGGCGACAGGGGCAGCGGGTCCTCGTCTCCCAGGCCGCCGCGGGCCGGTCCCGTGGAGATTGGTATCCAGGTGACGCCGTTCGGGGAGGAGGACGAGCAGAAACGCCTGACACCTGCCAGAGGAATCTGCCCCAAGCACGAAAACGTCCCGACAGGTATGTGCAGGACAGACGCTTTATAGGGCTGAGTATTGGCAGAGGAGTACGGGAGCTACACCCTCACGGTGTGTGGCGTGTGGTAGTGTGTACTGCCGCACACGTAGACACAAGAGGTGATTCGATTAGAACCATAATACCTAGAGTGCTTACACACAGAGGCATTCAACTTCCACATTTAACCCATCCATGCCGGGAAACACCCACACACTAGTGAACACACATGCCCTATCCATGTCACCCGTGTGTAGCCCTATCCATGGCACCTGGGGAGCAGTTTGGGGGTTGGGTACTCCAGGGTACTTCAGTTGCGTCCTTTCGGTTTAGGGAATCAAACCAATAACCTTCCAATCACAAGGCGGGTTCCCTAGCCCCTAGCCCACAACTCCCCCACAACACCCCCGCCCCCCAGCTACTGCCAACCACTATATGTAGTATATGTGCATAGCTTCTGCAATAAACATGTAATTCAGGAAGTGCTGGAACTGATTCAGGAAGTGCTGCAAACTATAAATGCCGTACACATAAACACAGCACACAAAAGTTCAAAGGTTAAGGTGAAACTTCAGTTACACAGTAAGTTGAACACAACCATAAGTGATATTTAAGCCACTTACACTTTTAAATTCCAGTAAAAGATGTCAGCTAGTGCAGTTTCTCGTATGAGCTCTAATATCGCTGTTTAGTTTCTCCCAACTAAAGTCTGAGTTGTAGAGGGTGCATTGTTTTCTTAGAAAGCCCAGTCAAGAGAACATTAGCGTGATGAACTCGGCTTGTAACAGATGCATGAACCAGTTTCTCTGTGGTGCTATAGATAAACACAGAGAGACAGAAAAGGTCAAAGCAGTTTGTCTGAAATTGTGAAATGCTAAAGTCACTGTGTTGACATGCGGGACAGAACAAAGCTCTCAGTCTAAGCTTACACCCAGGCTTCGTGCTTCCCCACACCGGTATGCCGTAGGCCAGGGGTTTGCTAGCCTTGCTGGGCTAGGTGTAATCTCGTAATGAGAAGGTCTGGGGACAACCACTAGAAATTTCGGGCTAAATGTGGGGACTGAGCTTATTAGAGTGGGATTCAACACTTTGTGAAAGCCGAGCTTAAAGCAGAGGGTGACGGTGTGTTCCTCATCATCGTCTGGCGGACAACAAGCCTGTTGTTAGCCCATAGACGTAACATAGGTTAGCATGGCTAAAGGATTCCTCCCAAACAGCTCCTAATGAACATGATGATGTGTGTTGTGTGTGGATGACACTTTAAACGTGTTCCAAAATACAGGCCATATTGGCGGCTATCGCTAACTAGCTAACTAGTTTTGCTTGTATTATGAACCTCAGACTAGCAGGATTGTTAGCGTAGCAATGTTGTAACAAACTCCACGCTTATAGTGATGTTACACACAATGCAAATGTAGTGCACTGAGTATTACTTACATATTTGTGATATAGATAATGAGAAAAAGCAAAACTGTGCAGATACAGTACTTTATTCGTGCCGAAAAGATGTCCAGATCACGGTATTCCAAAAATACCTGTGGTAATATAATGTGTGCAGTGAGTGCTGGTTAATGAATTGTGCCCCCACTGATTCTCCTGCAGAGTCTCATCGCATCTCTTATCTATCCCACCCGTTACCTCTATTCAGATCCTTCTGAAGGTTCATCAGCTCAATCAGGTGTTTCATTAAGAGAGCGCAAAGAATTACAAACGGATCAGCTCGACTGAAGCTTGCAACACAGAATTTCTGGAATCTGAGAAGAAAAAAAAAAACGCTTGGAATTCCTACTCAGGAAGGCGCTCTCAATTCCGGGTTCAGCATTAGCCTCGTATTAACACGGCTGTTCACGCTGCTAACAGTTATGAAGTACGGCACTTTTCTATATTCAAATGAGATTCTAAGGATATTTGCCTAAATGTGAGCTGCCTAAAGCTGCCAATGACCCTACCACCACACCCAAGCATATTTTCCCACCACTTACTTATTACATTCCCATTTGGCTAAGACTGTATTAGGCATTATTGTATGTCATCCAATTGTATCTTTAATATGAAACTGAATTTTTTTAAACCTAGCCACCTTTTTATTTGTATCTTGTTTTTGGCCCTTGGCCCACCACACACATTGCTCTTTGGCCCACCAAGATAAAAGGTTCTGGCACCCCCTTCTTTCAGAAACAGTAGTTGGTTAAATCTGTAATATTGACCATACAGTTTACTGTATATCGTCGCCGTCCAAAAATAAACATGTATCTCCATTTTTGTTGATTTTTACTTTTATGCCTTATTTGGTCACATAAGCTGCTATTCACACTGTGTGGAAATTTCAAGAAGAACAGACCAACAGAAATGGCCCAAAATGGCTTGGAAAGACGTCTGGTTCCATTGACATCCATTCAAATTAAATCAGGTTTTTGGCCTCTCCTGTAAAGTTGCCATTATGGAGATACCTGTTTTTCTTTGGACAGCGGCGATATACATAACCAGGACCGTTAAAACACTCATATCCACCTTCGCTGGCCAGTTTGCTGCCCACAATAACATTGAGACGTCCATAAAAATGGCTGATTCATCATTTCTGTGCATATATTTCTGGACATCAGTTTTTGGACATGCTGCATTCTGTTGGAAACTGATGTAATTAAATTGCTTGCTTCCACACACACACACACACACGTTTGGCCTGTTGTGTAAATGTACATAATGGCATGTACCTACACCTGTGCAAACAGTGGCCCCCAAAAGCATTTGGACACTTTTGACTAACGTTAGTGAACGTCTTTAGATTACCTCATCAAACGTTGGACAAGGTTTTAGAGGAAACCAGTTCTGGCACAATGCTGAACCAGTGAAGAAAGCCTGGACCAGAGCTCCAGACCAGACCTCACTGAGTCTACTGTGATGCACAGAGGTGTCACTGAGCTTGTGTTCACTGACTGGATCGTGAGCTCAGAGGAATACAAAGGCGTTCTAAATGCAAACCTGCACAGAAACTGCCCTAACGACAGTGAGCCGAAACAAAGACCACTATGCCGATGAGGAGAAAGGCAGTCTTGGAATGGCCTGTGTACAATAACAGCCACACGGTTTGCCTTTTTCCCCTGACACAATCAATTTAATACCCTTTGTATGTATGGCACCAATGTCCAAATACTTTTTGGGGCCACTGTATTGACTGACAGGATTAACTGATGCATATACCTACTCGAACTTGGAAGGCCCCCAGTCTCGACCGTCCTCACCTTTTCCTCCCCCAGAGCTTCCGCCAAAGATTTTTCCGTTTGCCTTTGACATGCGCCTTCAAGAGGGATTAATGGCTGTCAGATTATTTCATTAGACCGGCTTTCTCTATCCTTCTCTCTCTCTCTCATTTGAACCCTCCCACCCTCTCTATTTTGTGTTCTCTATCTGTTTTGTGCTCTCTCTATCTCTCTCCCGTTCTCTCTCTTTCGCTGTGAGTTAAACATCAGCCTTGAGCAATTTGGCAGCTGAAACCAAATTTTGTTAGAAGAAGAAGAAGAAGCACAAGCTCACCCATATTTTGGCAAATTTGGTGTATTAAAAAAAAAAAGAAAAGGTCGAGGAAGCTCATAAAAGTTCAGTAGTGGTGAGAATGAAAGGTTTTAATAATGGAGAGCTGTAGAACCTGCTCAGACAATGTTCAGGTACCTAAACTGCAGCTGACAATATCGGCACTCAGTCACCTTGGTCGACACCAAACCTTTGACTTGTCAAGACTGAATCAAAAGTGAAAATGAGATAATATCAAGAAAAAACAATCTAGATTTTAACTGCTTTCGCTCCAAATTTCTTGGTCGCTGTAAACCACTAGCCAGCATCACATGAAAATAATTTTTTCACATCGGCTAGTACCGAAAAGGGCTAGTTTAGTAAGGTTAATAATGCTAGTTATGATAACTAAAAAAGGCTAGTTTAGTAATATTAGTATTTCTAGTTATGTTGAGTAAAAGGGGCTAGTTTAGTAATGTTAGTTATGCTAGTTATGATAACTAAAAAGGGCTTGTTTAGTAATGTTAGCAAAGCTAGTTATGATAACTAAAATGGGCTTGTTTAGTAATGTTAGCAAAGCTAGTTATGATAACTAAAAAGGGATAGTTTAGTAATGTTAGTATTTCTAGTTATGTTGAGTAAAAGGGGCTAGTTTAGTAATATTAGTATTTCTAGTTATGTTGAGTAAAGGGAGCTAGTTTAGTAATGCTAGTTATGATAACTAAAAAGGGCTAGTTTTAACTAGAAATACTAATATAGTATTTCTAGTCATGTTGTGTAAAAGGGGCTAGTTTAGTAATGTTAGTTATGCTAGTTATGATAACTAACATGTTCTAGTTTAGTAATTTTAGCAAAGCTAGTTATGATAACTAAAATGGGCTAGTTTAGTAATTTTAGCAAAGCTAGTTATGATAACTAAAATGGGCTAGTTTAGTAATGTTAGCAAAGCTAGTTATGTT
>JAMWET010005072.1:90000-157500 GCA_024036415.1 Prochilodus magdalenae | reverse complement strand
AACATATAGAATGCTGCATACTGCACAGAAATGCCCCTTTACCCAGCCTCTGTTACCACCCTCAGACAGTTTGAATGAAAGCAGTAGCGCAGTAGGCACTGTTCTTTATTTACCGTACCCCCACAACAAGCTTCCCATGATGTAACGTATGGTGATAACACTATCGCATCACCATATCTCCCACCACCTACTGTCCCACTTCTACAACACTTCTTCCTTTTCGTTTCTTCACCATCTTTATGGAACCGTGATGTCATAACAAACCCAAAAACAAAATTGTCAGTTTATAGGGGAAGTGAAAATTTTCTTTTGATTTAAATTAAAGGGGAACGCCAGTGACTTATTGTAGCTTAGGCTTTAAGGCTATTGTATTGCAATATACTGTATATGGGATAATATATAATATATATATAATATATATATATATATATAATATATAATATAATATATATATATCGGAGCTGAAACTCAACTCTACGTTGTGTTTTTTTATTTTTTGCATTCGTTTAACATCGTGCGGGAATGTCACGATGAATGGAGTATAAGAAATGGTTCTACATGACACTGGGGGACGTCTGGTTCCTTTGACCTACACTACTAGTCAAATGTTTGGACACACCCATCTAAATGGACGGTGTTGGTGGTCTTAAAGACTCTTCAGTCTCACACTGAACAGCTCCACCTGATGAGAGTCTGAACCAGTCCATATCCTGATCCACCACATCTACTCCTGATGTATACAGTATGATACTCCTCCATATCTCCACCTCTAATATATATTTAGTGGTGTAAAAACTTTGATCTCTTTTTCTGCACAGTGTAAAAGCTCTAGTTCTCCTTTCAGGTTAGTGAATATTCATGATGGACCGACCAATAGAATCGCTCCAAACCTGCTTAGTAATAAACGTTGTTTTATCAGCTCCACTGCAGGTTCAGAAAGCTGGTCAATCCTCATGTAAAGGTCCACTGTGGAGGTTTTAAACTTTTCACTAGTAATGTATAGTCATCATTTACATATTTAATGTTTTGTTTCATTAGTATCTATCTATCTATCTGTCTATCTATCTATCTAGCTATCTTATCTGTCTGTCTATCTATCTATCTATCTATCTATCTATCTATCTATCTATCTATCTATCTATCTATCTATCTATCTATCTTATCTATCTATCTAGCTATCTTATCTATCTATCTATCTATCTATCTATCTATCTATCTATCTATAAGGACAATCTCAATAACGATCTTTTACGGGTGAAAGTAAAAGTGATTTTGACAGTAGCTGATAGTATAACATCTATTTGTGAGCAGACAGAACAGAAACAACAGCCTGTGTAACAGAAACAAAGCCAGAAAGGGGAGAAGAGTGCCCTCAGGTTTTGCTGGGCTCCTATAACATGTGGGTTAAACTGCACTATAATGATTGTGAAGTCTCTATACATGCGGAGCAGCTCATCTGACGTAGACGTAGCAAAACCCTCACAGAAATTAGCACATAGCCGCTACATGCTAACCTAGCCTTTTCCAGTTTCAGAGAGGTTTGGTGTGAAACGGCGTTCTAGAGAAATCGAGTCAGAACTGTCCACAGCGGTGCTGATGGAAACCAGACGTCTGAGGAGCTTAATTCCTCTAAGAGCTCTCGCGCAGATTACAGTTATTACACCAAATGGTTACGAATATGCTGCCTGATGCCCGAGACGTCTTTGATGATAGTTTAGAGATAAGCTTTTGGCCTAAAACCTATATTTCTAAGTGTATTCCTGCTGTAGCGGTGCATTGTTTGGCACAATCGTCCCCAAGAGAAAATGTGATGTTGGCTGTATTCGCGATGTGAAACCTCAGGACACCTGGTTCCCACCACCACTGCAGAGAAGCCTGAGTTCCTCTACAACGAACCATTTCAACCACTCTGACTGGCTTTATATCTTACACCTATGCTGGAAATGTGAATATAGGTGGAATTCCTCTTTTGTGTAGCTAGATTTCCAATAACTGGTCTGCTCATCATGAAAGACGGTGTAACAGGAAATGGGGAAACTGCTTTTCCAGTTATAACATTAAGAGCATATGATGCAGATGATGCTTACATCGGTAGCAGATGCAGCAGGTGCACCAAATCAGCTCATTGGGTTGTAGCATGATGTATATCGGCACGGTCCTTAGAAAAACATGTTTCTTAATTTTGGTTGATTTTTTTATTTTTGTGCATCATTTGAAGACAGCAGCTGCTGTTTACGTCGTGTGGAAGTTTCCTGATGAATGGATCGACGGAAATGGCCCGAACTTACATGGAGAAAAGTCTGGTTCCATAGACTTACATTAAAACTGAATTGGGTTTTTGCCCTCTCCTGTAAGTTGACATTTTTGGAGATACTATATGTATATATATATATATGTGTGTGTGTGTGTGTGTGTGTGTGTGTGTGTGTGTGTGTGTGTGTTTGTGTGTGGTTGTGTGTGTTTGTGTGTGTCTGTGTGTGTGTGTGTGTGTGTGTGTGTGTGTGTGTGTGTGTGTGTGTGTGTGTGTGTGTGTGTGTGTGCAATCATATGTGCAATTATATATGTGCAAAGCTGCTGCAGAGAATGCACCAACACTGCATGCGCATTGTAGGCTGCATGGCAACTCGTTTGTCATCCGGCGAGGCGTCCGTACACGCGCGCGCCTCAGTCCTTCCCAATGTTCGTCTAATCACCGAGCATGCTCTCATTTAAATATTAGAGTAGTCTTTAATCATGGAAAGTAATCAGTGTCATGCATATTCATACGGTCCCAGTCTAACGGTCGCATTGTCTCGCTTCAGTGCCAAATCATCTCAGCCAGTCTCTCAGCTGCCTGCTCTGATAGCAAGGGCCTGGTGCCGTGCCAAAAACACAGAGACAGAGAGAGAGAGAGAAAAACATCTCAAGTTTAAAATAACTTCACTCGCATTTATACGTCGTCCCTGAAGAGAGAGAAAGAGAGAGAGTGTGTGCTGGCGGTGCGAACGTGCAAGCGGCTGTTTGTATGTGCATGGGTCTGTGAAAGAGAGAGAGAGAGAGAGACACACACACAGAGGGGGAGGGAGAGAGAGAGAGAGAGAGGGGAAGTGATTTACGAAAAGATGGCAAGACTGATCCCTGTTCCGAGTGATGAATATTTGCACAGAGGCTCAAGGAAAACTCCATTTGCATAATGACTTTGTAGTTTTGCATTAATTAAATTTGCATATGAAACTGCGTTAATTACCTCTGATCATCTGTTTTCAACTTCGCTGCATTTGATGTCCAGCCTTCGGGGTTGTGATTAGAGGTTACAGTGGCAGTTTGGGTGTGCGCGTGTGCGTGTGGAGGGCCGAGGGAGGGCTGAGATACGGAGGGCTGACATGAAAGACGTCTGTTTGCTGTTTTCTCCCCTCGCCTCTCGCCGTGTCATTCAGAGTGTACCGAGTACAGAGTTGACTGCAGTGGCCTACGGATTCCACGGCCTTCCTACAAACTGTTTATCAACACTGCTTCAATTCTAATCGAGCCCACCCGTTCACCTGCCCACCCGTCCACCTGTCCGCCTTCCTCTCCTTACTTCTTCTTCCCTGTCTCGGGCCCACCAGCACTGCGTCAGTGATATTTGACTCACAAGCAAAATGCAACTTGCATCATTCAATTAACGCATGAATCATATTTGAGCTCTGGTGGCTTCAGAACGCCGCTTGCTCTTCTCATGGTGAAGTAATGTGGAGGGACTTTCATAGACGACAATGCTGGAGTGTTCTAATACGCTGTTATCTATAAGTAACAGGTTTGGGTGAAGCTTCTGAAATGAATAACAGCTGACGTATGATGGAAAACATACACTTCTTTCTCTAATATTTATTTCTTTCATTAGAAAACAGGAATTTGTTCATATGGCTGCTGTGAAATCAAAACCTTGTGTATGAATTTTTGGTCATTTCTCAGTTTTTGGGGTAAATTAAAAAGGCCTGTTCCCTTTACATGGCATGTTAATTTTGTATTGAATGGATCGACGGAAGTGCCCCAAAATTGCTTGCAAAGACGTCTGGTTCCATTGACTTACATTAAAAACACCGTAGGTTTTTCCTTCTCCTGTAAAATTTTTAATTATGAAGATGTCGCAGAGGTTTGGTTGGTGTGACAGCAGTGATATGGAGCAATTTTGAAGAAATTAGTGGGGTTCCCCTGTAAATATGTACAGTAGTCTCTATGAATGAGCCTCTATGGGAACCCCAATAATTTTTTCAAAATTGCTCCATATCACTGCTGTCAGTGTCACTGCTGTCACATACATATACATACATATACATGTATATATATATATATATATATATTCGTGCCGTGCAAATAAGACACGTCTCTCCATAATGTTAAATGAGAAGGTAAAAAATTTTTTTTTATTTGAATGAAAATCAATGGAACCAGAATATTTACCAAGCAATTTGGGTAATTTCTGTTAGTTCCTTTGTTATGAAATCATCACACAGTGTTTTTTAAATGAGGCATGAAAGTAAAAAACGACCAAAATGTAGACACATGTTTTCCACTGGACAGCAACGCTATATATCATTTCCAACACTGGCATTATATAAGAAAATAAATGGGACAAATTCATAACAAAACAATTTTACAGACATCAGCCAGCTGTGTCATGTAACAGCCTTCCGTAAGGGAGCTTCAGCCGTCTGGTTCCTATCATCACCACTGAGAACGAGTCTAAGTTGGCACGTTTCTCTGGAATAAAGCATTTCACACTAGTGTTTGACATTCATTTTCACGCTCCATTCAGAGAGGCTGAAGTACACACCTACAGGGGAAGCCCACTCATATTTCCAAAATTGCTCCATATCTAACTAGTTAAGAAGTAAACACGTCCAGAGTGCTTTGCTGTGAAATGCTCTATTCTGGTTGTGCCAAGTCGGAATTGTTCACAGGGGCGGTGACAGGAACCAGCCGTCTGAAGCTCCCTTGAGGAAGGTTATTGGATGACATTGTTATAAATACGCTGTCTGATGTCTGTAACATTGTTTTGGCCTAAATTGGGTCTTTTTGAATGTGTCCCTTACAGAGGGGGTGAACAATTAGAGCCCAAGTGATTATTTTCGTCCCAGAATTTCAAGTATTTCAGCAAAATAAATATGGAAACATTACATCTAAAAACTGGGAAGGCAAGTTTAGACTCACTGGCCATTTTTATAATGAAGAAAACACATTATATATATATATATATTCTATATGTGTGTTGTAGACATGGTTAACCCCTGGTTCCCCTTACTACCTCTGAAATCAGAAACTCTACGCTTCTCTACAATGAACACTTCTACATCACACCACCCTGAATGACTTTACATCTCAGTGATTGAATTATGATGGAATTTTGAGGAGAGAAATTGACGGCAGAAGTAATGAAAGGCCGGAGAATCCGATAGAGCTTCCTTTATAGCACGTAGGCCTGGCTGGGGACGCATCCAGCAAAGATATGAGTGTCAGCCGCTGTGATCTTATTGTCATGTATATCGAGTAGACATTGTGATGGTAGGTATTAAGGCATTGTGACTGACTTTCGGTTCCACATAGACACAAAACACATTCGATCAACACAGATTTGACTTTCAGTTACTCACTTTTTGTAATGACTGAGAAAACAATGTCCACATTTGAATTAAGTAAAGCCAGTGCACTTTTCGGTGCCTATAGAACCATTTAACGTTAACGTTCCATGTATCGGCACTGTCCAAAGAAAAACAAGTATCTTTAAAATTACAACTTTACAGGAGAGGGCAAAAACCCCACTGAATTATAATGGAAGTCAATGGAACCAGATTTTTTTCCCAAGCAGTTTTGGGCCATTCTGTTGGTCCATTCACCATGTAACTTTCACACAGTGTAAACAGCAGCTGCTGTGTTCACATGATGCATAAAAGTAAAAATCAACAAAAATGAAAATACATGACGATAACCAAAGCACCAAGGAGCCTTGAACTGGGGAAGGGCTGGGGAATGCAAATGGCTTAATGATTTGTGGAAAATATCCAGAATTTTTTTGTTACTGGAATTCTGCTCCAAGTCTTTTTGGTCCATGATTTTTAGGATGCCCCTTTTCTGGGCATTTAGCTTGATGGAGGAATGTACATGAACATAACACCGCCAGTTTATGTGTTATTGAGTTACATTCATCCACTAAAAGCTTGTTTTCACAGCTAATGATTTACTATAGAGCAATTTGAAAACTGACATCCAAAGTCCAATGGCTAAAATCTAGGCTAAAGTTAGACGTAGCTACGGCTATATGCAATAGCTTGGGCACCCCTAGTCAGCAGATTTGATATTATGGATATTAATGAAACATCAAATCTGGCTGTGCAAAAATTATTAAAGGTTTAATTTGTTTTCCAAAGGAAACTAAAAAATCATGCACTAAAATTTAATAAATTTAATAAAAACGCCATTTTTAAGATTTATATTAGCATATTAGCATTAGCATAGATATTAGCATATTTCCCTTAGTAAATCAATAATACAAGATATTTGTCAATATGTACACTATATCTGTCACTGTACTGCTTTATTGATAATTAATGCACTGCTGAACAAAACTATGAAATGTACATCAAGTTCTATCACTCCGATTGCAGTCATGCGTGCGCCCCCTGGTGGCAGGCAGCAGCCCTGGGCTGCAGCCCCGAAAGCCTGCTGGGCTAATACAGCCTTGGCAATAAGTACTACACTGTACGTTGGCTAGTGATGCCCAGCGAACGCTGTTCCTGCATCTTGGCGCCCATCCCTACCCTCAGGGCAGACCGTTTGGACCTTTGGACATGGCTTTGGCTCTACAGGTTTGAGGACACCAGAGACCACCCCGCTTTGGGTGACTGGTGGGTGGTGGTGGTGGGGGTCACCCTGGTCCATCCTGGACGGGTTAGCGAGTCGGGCCGGCGCGGCATGTGCTCTCCACTTGGAGCCCTGGAAGGAGTTAAAGTCTCCCACATGAAGGCATCAAACGCTCCACATACCGCTTTATGGTAGTCATATGGCAACAGATTTGATATTTTTCCTACCACAGCAGGGAATAAAACTCGCCACTAATTTAGGCTGTGAGCGCCGCCGCTAAATTTCAGCATGTGCTGACGGTGTTCGCCAGATGTTTTCCTTTTTCTCCCTCTCACTTTTTCGTCCCCTCTCTCTCC
This sequence comes from Prochilodus magdalenae, assembly GCA_024036415.1. Lineage (NCBI taxonomy): Eukaryota > Metazoa > Chordata > Actinopteri > Characiformes > Prochilodontidae > Prochilodus > Prochilodus magdalenae. Next base: position 150,325 of record JAMWET010005072.1, on the reverse strand, counting down.
CTCTCTCTCTCTCCTAATGTTTCTCCCACTAATTTTGTGAGAAGCTCCATGCACTCTGTCCAACTATGTCACAGCTTTGGAAAGCAAATACGGAGCCTTTTTTTGTTTTTTTTTTGCTGCACAGTATTATTAAAAACATGATTGTTCTGCGTATACTTTTTTATGCTCTAATGTGCAGTGAAAAGTTTGCTAGCCGTGGCTGCTGTGAGGAGGAACAGTTTGACATTGTGTCTGTCAAATGAACACGTCCCAGCAGCTTGTTCCCAGAGAGCCGCTGACACACAGATGGGACGGCGTGAGCGGTCCAGCGCTTATCTTAAACCGACCAGCCTTATTACTTACATCAGCCCATGCTACCATAACTGCGTCACTTAGCGTATTAGTTCCATTGTAGTTATTGCTTCGCTCGGGGTAATTACTATGTATATACTTCAGCTCCAGATTTGCTGGGATAATAGGCATTAGTACCCATTTCAGTTAACTGCAGTTAAAGAGGTCAAAGGTCACCTCTTCTATCATTGTAGTAATTGCAGTCCCATTCAGGAGGCCTCTGGTGATCCGCCATCGGTTGAGCATATGAAGGGTTGCATCATAACAGTGTTTGTCTGTTTTCCGCAGTTACTGCAAACACATTTACTCAACCTCTGCCAAACCAGCGGAGGGAGGACCTTTTCTTTGTCCTCCCCCGGTAAGGCATTAAGCGGTGCGTGTAGGGTGCTGTAGGTGAGTGAGAGCTTGGAGACAGAGAGATTTGACTGTAGAGTCACACCAGCCAGTAATGCCTTGCACACACACACACACACACACACACACACACATATACACACATACACATACACACACACACACACACATATACACACACACACATAGACACACACACACACACACACATATACACACACACACACACACACTCACACATACAGATGTTTGTCTTATGTTCCTAGTGTGGATGTCCATTGATTCCTATTGATCGTTGTATTACTGCTGGTCAGTGATGCTCCGCTAGTGTCCTACTCCTAGCCCTAACCCTGCAGCCATTGTTTCTGCTTGTTCTGGTGTTTTTCCTGAGAAATGAACTAATTTGTGGTGGGTACAAAACATGCGCAAGAGAGGATTAGCAAAAATCTCATGCTGTCCTGTTATTGTGAGGACATGCAGTCACACACACACATGCGCACACACCACCAGCATGAACACACACTTGTTTTTAACCTTGTCAGGATGTTACATAGATAGAGTATAGAGTTACTTTTTAAGCTGTGCAGGTATATAGATATATGGTACATATGTGAGGGACATGTATTATATACGTGCTTATATTGCACTTCTTCCTGTTTTCCTTTGTTACCAAGTTACCAAGAAATTCATTGTTTTATATAAATATGTATACAGGTGTAGGGCGTGAGTGTGAAATATGTAATAATAATAGTAATAATAATAATAATAATAATAACAATAAAGTCTCATACTGACTATATATATATATATATATATATATATATATATATATATATATATATATATATATATATATATATATATATAATGTATATATATTTAATAATATAAATCTGTAAAGGGAAAAAGATTGCAATGGAAATTTTAACGGCAGTTGTTGGAATGTTATTTTGTTCTTAGAAATAAATGGACCTTTTCTATTCTTCATGATCATTTGACCCAGTGTAAAGAGCAGCTGGCATTCTGAAATAAAATAAAAAATAATAAAAATATAATAAACACAATGTAGGTATAAATCTAAGTAGGTATATGTGGTCGAGGTATGTTCTAAATGATTAATTTATGTAAGTAGCTATAGGGAATAATGGCACTTTCCATATTTATGATATATATGGAAGCAGCTATAAGGAAAAATGGTACTTATTTTTCATGATGATGACTAGACCAAAAAAATGATGCTACTTGTAATAAAATCTCCTGACACTACCTTACACCGAAAGTTAAGAATGTTTTTTGTCCTCTCCTGTAAATTTACCATTTTGGACTTTTAAAAAAAAGTCTGATATTTTGCCCATTTTATGAGGTTAATATATTCCAATTTTATTTTAAGTCTTTTAAACAATTTTGGTTGGTCCATTTGTTATGAAATGTTGACACAAATAGCAGCAGGTATCTTCAGAAAGAAGGATTGTTCAAATGGCATTGATGTGCAAGTATTTCCATTTACATTTTTATGAATATTTACCTGAAAGAATTTAGAAATAAGAAATGATGCTTATTTTGACTGTTGTAACACTTTTTGTTGAGAACACATGAAACAAATACACAAACACACACATACTCACACAAACACACAGTACACACACACACAGTATACACACACGCACACACGCACACACATACAGTACACACACACACACAATGCACACAGACATACATACACACACTCATACAGAAATACACACACACACAGTATTACACACACAATGTACACACACATATAGTACACACACAACACACACACATACTGTGTACACACACACACACAACACAACACACACACATACAGTACGCACGCACACACACAATGCACACACACATATAGTACACACACAACACAACACACATACAGCACACACACACACACGCACACACACACACACACACACACAACACAACACAACACACATACAGTACACACGCATATAGTACACACATACAGTACACACACACACAATGCACACATGCTGAGCACCTCATGAAAGCACCCCCCTCTCCAGCTTCTGAAAGTCTGTGCCGCTGCACTTAGACCTGTCGTGCAACTTTCACCTCGTCCCTCACAAACAAACCCTTCACCCAGAGGACGAGTTACATGCTCCTCTTAGAAAGAGCGAAAGGCGAAGCTGTGGCTGTTTAAGTAGAACCAGTTTCTCTCGGCGGACATTAAGAACGCAGGGCGAGAGCTCCTTCCCTGGGCTTAATTCAGTAGTAAAGTGCAGCGGAGGCTTCAGCGTTATTACCCAGAAACCATGGGCTTGGTTACGGTGGCTTTGACTGCCACCATTATTGTCATGTTGTGTAGACACAAGCTGGGTGGTACTGTAAAAGTATGAAGAGGGCTTTTAAACTCCAGTGTCCTCATATGCTTTTACAGCTGGCTTCTCTTTTCTCTCTCTCCCACCCGCGCGCGCTCGGCGGCTCAGACTCGGGATCCGCGCATGGCACTGATTTTCATTTGTCTTGATGTGATAAATGCCATGTGCTTAACATGACTGGCTCTTATACTGTACTGCTGCCGTGGATACTGTTTCCACTGTACTCTCTCGCTCAGACTCTTAAAAATAAATGTCCCGACAAAGGGTTCTTTAGAGCAGTGCCACTTTCAGTTCCCTGCGGAACCTTTCAAAGGATGATTTTTTAAGGATCAGCTTTTGTATATGAGATGTGCCAATCTTGAGCCCTGTCCCCAGTAAAGCAAGCCTTATTATATGAAGGGTTCTTTATCCAGTAACGGTAGGAGTCATGTTTAAGCCAGAATTTGGGGGGTGGTGGGTTGTGGGGGGGCATGATAACTTTTTACCATCATCAGGATTCATAATATTACATTATGCTTTACAGAACAATCGCATGTAACATAATTGTTCCTGTTTAATTAGATTTAGTGTGGTATGTCAAACATTAAAGGGCCCATATGCAAAATTTTTATATTTTATTATTCGCCCTGAAGTCTGCTTTCAGCATTTCTCTAGGTTTATGTACCAAATACAATCAAAATTCTTTTTTACATGACTCTTTTCCGTCCTCTATTTGACCCTTATAATCAATTGAGTCCATTGTTATTGTGCCTTTAAGTCTGGTATATGTAAATGAGTTCTGTTCTGATTGGCTGTCCTGTAAGGCACATTGCTGTAAAACCCAGTGGTGATGTTGAAACACTCTCCTTATGACTTTGGCTTTGTTCACACTGTCAGTCCAAATCCAATATTTGAAATTTATTTCCAAATAAAAACACATTTCAGAATTTATGCTGGCTTAAATTTGGAGGCGTCATGAAATCTGATCCGATCAGATTAGATTTTCATGGATGCAGCTCTGTCTGGACACTCTGGGTGTCTTTTGCAACAGCAAATCAAATCCAGAGTGAGGGAAGTGCTGGGATCCGCGGTACTGGCTGCTACATCGTTACCACCCATGCAAATAGACTGGTGATGCCTGGAGACCCAAATCCGATCTATTCCCTTGCCAGTAACAGTGTGGACAGTCGTCTGTGTAGATCTGATTTCAGAAACAGACCTGATTTGCTGTTTTTACGGGGTCCCTTTATACACTATGAACTCTTCCAACCAGCCATAAGACTAACGTCCCGCTTTTGCCGCTATATAAAACATCCCAGTCTATGACTCCCCCAAAAATAAAAGGTTCCTAAAACGTTCTTTAATGTCTGATGCCTTTTTTAAATCATATCTAATGTGAATTTATGGCATCGCTTTTTTAAGAATGTGCTAGCATGAAACTGTAGCCCTTTGCTCCGTCATGCTATTGATAGCTGATGATACTACAGCCTGTAGCTTTACACAGGGATTGCATGGACACCTCAGTAACGCAGAGTCCTCTCTGGGAGCCCCATGTGAAACGAAATAAGGCCTCGATCTTATCAGGTTTTATTCATGCCAGCGAGGGCTTGTTCCAACGCGCTTTGCTACGTTAGCCCTGGCGGTGTGTTTGCTAAAGGCACTAGGCGAGATGAAAGGGCCTCCTTAACCATAAGCTATGCAGGGAACGGAGCCAAGGCTGGAAATGCATCAGCGTGATAACAGCCAAGGGAAAAGCGAATCTCCTCTTGTTTATTCCGCCACGGGCCACGAGGCTGCCGGAGCAGGAGGCCCATGGCTGAATCATGCAGGATCTGGGCGCATGTGGTGGGGGTGAGGGTGGCTGGCTGGTTAATGCAGACGCTAACCCGACTTAGGTGAGGGAGTTTACCGCACTGTGATGCTTCATTTCTAATAATGTCAGTTTATTGCCTTATCAGATTTACTTTGACTCTTATCAGTAGCAGGACTGCCAGCCTAGCCACCCTTACAATGCGCTCATCCCTCCTTAAATTTTCTCTTTCTTTTCTTTCTCTCTTCCTTGGGAATTCTCGTATGTGTGCAGGCCTTGGCTTAGGACTCTGGGACCCACACAAAGAGGGCCCTGCTACAGTTAGTAAACACCCTTTATTAATTTAAAGGGCCCATATCCTACTTTTCCGTGGGTTTTTTTTGCTTACTTTTGGTCCATGTTTGTGTGGCTGGTGACATCACAGAAACAATGTCTCAAAATGAGCTGTTTTCACGGCTCGGTTTCCATATTAGGACTGTTTTCATACAAGTGAGGGAAATTCCATGTTTATCATGATATGGGCCCTTTAATTTCCAGTCAAAAAGTGTTTAGGCAGGAAAACATTTAGCAAGCATCTGATTTCTGCTCCACCCATGATGTTCTCCTACCCACGATTACTGACGTTGAGGTCTGGACACTGGGGTGGTCCGTCCCTTGTTTTGAGGACGTTGAGTGGTCTTCTCACAGTGGACAAGATGGACAGAAACACCTGTGGATGTTTCCAGATCCGGAGATTAATGTTCTCCACTCTCTCAAAGCTTTAGGTGCTGTTTATCTGATGAGGTCAGTTTCGGTGGTGTACCAGGTCTTGTTGCAGGTAGTAAAAAACAAAATTCATTCATATATATATATATATATATATATAAATTCATTCATATATATATATATACACATAAAGAGAATAGGACACTTAACAACCACCTGGAACAAGATCTGGTACACCACCAAAACCAGCCCCTTTAGGCAAGCAGCACTATACATATATCTCATATCTCTACATATATATATATATATATATATATATATATGTAGAGATATGAGATATATGTATAGTGCTGCTTATATATATATATATATATATATATATATACACACACATGTATATACATACAAATGTATGGGTAACTGTTCTGGTGAGTCTTGCTCCACACGCACACGGCAGTAATATAGACACAGCCCGGGTGGGGGGGGCACGGTGCCAGCGGGCATGGCATTAAGGTGGCTGGCATGTGTGGCGGCCCCCGCCTTCATAAGGGCCATGCGGCATCAGAGGAGCCATTTTATAGTGCACGCGCACACACATGCGTGCACGCACACATCCTGATTATAGCAGGCTGATTGTTTTGGAAGGCGCGCTGAAGGCCTCTGGAGTTTTACAGTGGCCTTTAAATGGGTCTAGATGCCTGTGCTCAGCTGGGGACCATTAGGGTGCACGTTATCCAAAAAATGCTGGGGCAATTATTTCACATGCGGGGTTTGTTCTCCGTGCCTTTCTACTTACACACGAGTGCAAGCACACACACATCAAGACATACACAGATAGACACCATCAAGCACACACACACGTATACATGTACGTTGCATGCAGAAGTTTGAGCACCCCCAGTCGAAGGACACGATTGGTTGATTTTCTAATTGACAATAAGTTAACACATCCGCTAAGCAAATCCCGATATGGCCGTTTACGCCTGATTTCTGAGCGGAGGTTCGTTTTTTTTACCGAGTTCAGCTTTTGCACAGGCCACATTTTGTGTCTTTGTTGCCCACAATATGTTAAACGTGGGAAATTAGCCGTGGCTGTGTGCTAAGACGTGCAGAAGTGTGCTCTCTGCAGAGGATCTGTTCACTTATTTACACTTAGGAAAACAAACACGTCATTTCGCATATGACTGTGTACATGACATGCTTGTTTCTGCAGCTCTGAAATCTGGACCACTTCTTGCAACGCTGAAACAATCAATCCAGCCCCCTCATGTGAAAACATATTTGTGTACTTGCTCTGGACTGTGACTAATTTGAATGGAGTTTTTGAGGCTCTGCCCGATTCACTACAAGGTGCTCTATTTTGGGAGTGATTTTGTAATGCTGTCCAAACCATACTGAAGATCCCACAGTGCACACGGTGTACTAGTGGACAAAGAACACCCACAATGCATTGCAATCCAGGTAACAGGAACATCGTTTACGTACTATATGTTCTATGTCTTATATCAGTGCTTTGTGTAGTTCCCATGATTTTCCTATATGAGGGAGTTGGGACCTGATCTGTTCCTTTAAAGTAGTGTTCTATATAGTGCCCTTGATTTTTAGGGAAGGGAACAGTGAATAAGGCCTCTTTCTGTTCCATATAAAACTGTTCTAGATAGTGCTCTAGGGGAAGGTGAGTGGAGAAATTTCCAATCCCTGTTCTATATAGTGTCATTGGTTTTCCAATATGGTAATTAGTAATTAGGGGACATGTGTGTTTCCTGTAATAATGTCTTTATAGTGCCCTTGATTTTCTAATGTAGAAGAAATAGTAATTATGGTGCACTTGTCTGTTCCCTAGAACAGTGTTCTAGATAGTGTTCTAGGTAGTAATGATAGTGACCATTTTTGTTCACTAGTATAGTGTTTTGTATAGTGCCCTTGATTTTCAGCTGTAAATAAATAATGGGCATATATGTTCCCTCTTAAAGTGTGCTATTTAGTGCCCTTGATTTTTTATATGTACAGTAGCGAATATAGATTAGGGTGGAATTTTCCTGTTCCCTATATAAGTGCTCTAAATAGTAATGATCCATAACCATTTCGGTTCCCTCTTACAGTGTTTATGCAGTACCCTTGATTTTTCATTGTATAAGTAAGTGATTAATAGACACTTATGTTGCCTACTACAGGATTCTATATAGTGCCCTTGATTTTCCAATATGGGGAATGGTGTTTAGGGGACATGTCTGTGACCTGGAATAGTGTCTTTGTAGTACTCTTGATTTTCCAGTGTAGAGAATATTGATTAGGATTTTTTTTTGTTCCCTATGAAATTGTTCTAGATAGTGCTCTAGAGAATACTAGTTAATAGAGCCATTTCTTTTCCATATGGCTTGTTTTCCATATAGCACTCAAAAGTACGTGTAGTGTTTCCAAACTAGGTAGCAGTGACTGGGGGGCAGTTTCTGTTCCCTAGGAAAGTGTTCTATATAGTGCCCTTGATTTTTAAGGAAGGGAATAGTGAATAAGGCCTCTTTCTGTTCCATATAAAACTGTTCTAGATAGTGCTCTAGAGAAAAGTGAGTGGAGAAATTTCCAATCCCTGTTCTATATAGTGTCATTGGTTTTCCAATATGGTAATTAGTAATTAGGGGACATGTGTGTTTCCTAATTACTATAGTGTCTGTATCGTGCCCTTGATTTTCTCATGTAGAAGAAATAGTAATTATGGTGCACTTGTCTGTTCCCTAGAACAGTGTTCTAGATAGTGCTCTATAGAATACTGATTAATAGAGTCATTTCTTTTCCATATGACTCGTTTTCCATATAGCACTCAAATGTAGGGAACTGAGATTTCTATGTAGCAGTGATTGGGAGCAGTTTCTGTTCTCTAGGACAGTGTTCTATATAGTGCTTTAGATGTTCCAGTGTATGGAATTGTAATTAGGGGACCATCTCTGTTCCTTATGAATGTGTTCTGTATGGAGCTCTAGGGATAGTAATTAGGGGGGCATGGGGGCTTCATATAATGCCCTTGGATTTCCCATATAAGGAACGGCGAATAGATACTGTTCTATATAGGGCTCTAGGGAATAGTGATTAGGGGACCTCTATAGTGCTGTAAAGTGGCATTTCTGTCCACTAGAACAGAGCACAATATAGTGCCCTTGGTTTTCCCATGTAAGCGATAGTGAGTCTTAGAATAGTGATCTCCAGCGCCGTTGACTGTGTAGGGAACATGGTGTGATAGTGTTCCATATATTCTCCAGTGGGAAGTGAAGGCAGTAGTGATTAGGGGAACGCAGCGTTAGTCTTGCATCGTGAGGTTAGCAGTTAGCTTTTAGTGTAAAGCCTGCAGATGCGTGGGTGGGAGATGGTACCCGTCCAGGGGAAGATTGAAGAGACGTGAAGCGCGGGACTCGCATGTTCCTTTTGATCTCGTTCCTTTCTCTCGCTTTTTTCTCTCCCCCCCTGCTCGCCTGTCTGCGTCTCCCTTCAGCCACGAGCACGAATGTCATCCATCAAAACCCCCTCCAGCGCTTCACCCTCAGCGGCTCACGCCAGCCGGGTTTTAGCGTAGCGACACATACTGGGTCTCGTGCCCGAACCATGATTCAGGCTAGCTGTGATGCCACAAAAAGCTTAGCTAATGCACTCTCTCCCTCTCTCTCTCACTCACTCTTTCTCTCTGTCTGTCTTTCTTACTGAGGGCAGGCCAAGAGTCATCGCTCTTACTGACAGAGAAAGTCTTTCCAGTTATTTTTCACTCTCTGCTCATGCCTCCGCCGCTGGACACCTCTCTCAAGTTCAGAATGGCTTCATTAGCATGAACTGCTGTCAGAAACAGAACATATGTATTTACCAGAGTCACACGGAAGCATCCACAACTACATACACTCATCAGAAGAATAGCTGCACCCAGAAGGAATCAACCCACTGGAATGAAACTTGGTGGGTAGGTTTGACACTGGATGGGCCTTATCGCTGTACCTGACTGACCCAACAGCCACTTGCAGACATTCAGCAAGCAGTGATGTCCTCCATGAGTCGTCTTGTTAGTTCCAGCTCCATCCACCACACAGGACTACACGCACACAGACCGTTACGACAACACCACGTCAATGTCACCCGAGACTGCAGTGGTGTCGTGCCAGACTGTCATGGAGCGACTCAGAATGGCAGCGGGTCATCTTCAGTGATGAGTCCAGCCTTTGTCTTGGTGGAGACGCCCAACGAATCCGTGTGTGGAGGCACCGTGGTCAGCGCCAAGATGAGCGCCATGCATCACATGTCTAGAAGGCCTGGTGTCACTCCACCTCCACCCCTACCGCACCATCTGCAGGAACGGTGTGAGGAAATTCAAGCTGCATGGGATGGATTATCACAGGACTCCATTAGGAACCTCTACAGCTCCATACCGAGACGTCTGGCGTGTTGGGTTAGCAAACACGGCGGCCCGACGCCATACTGAGAGACAGACTTCTGTATGTGTAGCTCAATAAATATTGATCATATCAGTCTAAATTTATTATCAGTTATTGATCCTGGTCTCCTTTATCTTCCTTCCCAACACCACCGCACTCCCACACCTCCTTCTGGGTGCAGCTATTCTTTTGATGATGAGTATACATCCAGTAATCCACATAATCCCAAAGACACTCAGTGATGGTAAGGTTCTGGGCTCTGGGGTGGTCAGGTTCTCAGTGAGGAGCTTCTTGAACAGCTGCACATGCTTTCAGACCCATACTATTGAGCTCCAGGCATTTTTGATGGCCTACCAGGTCTTGTTCCAGGTGGTTGTTAGGGGCCAGGGTCTCATTTTCTCTGCACCTTTCAGTCTCCTTTCAGTTTTTTTCCTTTCTCCATCTTTATGCGAGAGTATCATCTGATGTCTGATATCATCAGACAGGGATAGCACATGGGTCCTAAATACATAGAGTGGTCACTTTGGCACAGGCCTGTGTGTCTAGGAGACTAAGGGACGAAGAGTCTTCGGGTCTAATGCCTTTGTTCAGTCCTACTCAAGTTGTCTTTAGTTTTGCTGGAGATCTTTAACTCTGCTAGAGTCACGATAACAATACTTTTACTTGTGTGAGGGTTCAGGCTGCTCTACCCACCTCTGTCCCCGCACTGGGTCATGGGGGCGATGCAGGCGTAGAAGGATAGAGGCCCTCTTAGAGCCAGATTACATGCACCACCTGCGGAAGAGCAAGCATCTGAGCCAACTACAACATAGACATCATCGTCTGAGTGGCTTTTGTGCTGCCAGTTGTCTTGATATCCAGCCACGTTTCGTATATGGGTTTGCCGGTGCTGGTATAAGGGCTGTAATGGTTAGTCAACATGAAAAAATGTCAACTGATGGTGGATTTTTATAGCTCATTCTCGTTTTTATTTACAGCCAATTAGCCACTTTTTGTCACCGAAAATAACAATATCCATTAGCGACTTTACTCAGAGATCTCACTTTGAAGGCTAAATGAACTGATATGAAACACACAGTCATAACAGATGCAGGGAGGCGTGCGCATGACGAGATGTTGCCCCACTGACATGGTTCATGTAGCTTTTACAATGACATCCAAAGATTCCAGGCGCCTTCTAGTAAGGGTCAGTACGCCGTAGCCCAGCGGGGAACGTTTGGAGGAACAAATAGAGTAACCATGACGCACAGTACCAGTCAAAAGTTTAGAAACGGCTACTCATGTTTATCTTAATGCTGTACTGTAGAATAAGATTTAAAGATTTGAATCATCCCTTGTTGATCCCACAGTGGGGCAATTTAGTCTCCGCATTTAACCCATCCGTGAAGTGAAACACCCACATACACACTCACTAGTGAACACACACACTAGGGGGCAGTGAGCACACTTACCCGGAGCGGTGGGCAAGCCCTATCCACGGCACCGGGGGAGCAGTTGGGGGTTAGGTGCCTTGCTCAAGGGCACCTAGGTCGCTACTGTCAGTTCAGGGAATCGAACCGGCAACCCTCCGGTCACAAGGCTGGTTCCCTAACCTCCAGCCCACGACTGCCCTCTTAAAAATAATAAAATATAAAAAATAAAAGTGAAGACCCCAAACTATGAAATAGCCCCCATGGAATTATACAGTCCACCTTAAAACCCTCCAGAGTGGAGCTCCACAGGAGGATGGACCAGCTTTCTGAACCTGCAGTGGAGCCGATAGAACAAGGTTTATTACTAAGCAGTTATGGAGCGATTCTATTGGTCGGTCCATCATGAATATTCACTAAGCTGAAAGGAGAGCTAGAGCTTTTACACTGTGCAGAAAAAGAGATCAAAGTTTTTACACCACTAAATATATATTAGAGGTGGAGATATGGAGGAGGATCATACTGTGTACATCAGGAGTAGATGTGGTGGATCAGGATATGGACTGGTTCAGGTGGAGCTGTTCAGTGTGAGACTGTAGAGTCTTTAAGACCACCAGCACCATCCACCATTAGCTGGTGGTGTGTGTAAACTTTTGACTGGTAGTGTAAATGGCATGAAACCATAGTAAACACTGTGGAACCTGTCAAAACAAAACCCAGTATCTCACCATATCAAAGTGAGAACTTAACAGGAGAAGCCAAAATCATGCGCCCCCACCCCATCCCCCCACTTAATCCTGGGTCTCATTTTTTGAGCCATTCGTCATGAAACTGTCACACAATGCAAATTCTAATGTCATGTATAGATTATACCCCAAACTGAAAAACAGTGATACGCTGAGATACAAGGCTTGGTTCCGGCAGTGTTCTGAACGCTTCGTGTTTGCTCCAGGTTGTGAGTGACTGAGGAGGTGACTGGCTACCACCCAGACTGTTATGGAGGAGTGGTGCTTTGCATGAGTCACAGGACATATAATCATTTTGTTGTTTAAAATTCAGATATTTGAATTGCAAAAATGGTTAAAATGCTATTTTGTATTTCACGCCATTTTAACAGGCAAATTAGGAATGATGCAGCGCCTATGCACCTAGCTGACTCACACCAGGTACACCATAACACTGCTAAACAGACTGGATAACATGTTTAATAGTAATTTTAATAAGTTGATTGATTGCTGATGACATCATCTGATTCTTGTTGATACTGATTCCTGCTATCTAGATTTCATAGAGTCAGTATATACTTTTTTATGATACTGTAAATGTAAAAAAAAAGCTTTCTATAGATCCCCATAATGCTTGTTTGGCAGGTGTGGCCTTTTTCCAATAGACTGTAATGGACACTACAGGGCGCATACAGGGGGCTACTATTTGTTCATTACACCATAATAGTGGTCACTTCCAATGAACCACTTTGTTACAGCCATATGCAAAAGACTAAGCACCCCTGGGTATAATACACATTTTGGAGATTTTCTTAAATGTGTCTTTTTTCATGCACACTTTCTGTTTACATGCTAGACGAAAATAATGTGCACAGGCCGTGTAATCATGTGTTCAGTTTTTTTTCCAAATATTCAGCAAACAAACTTAAAAAAATAAATTATATTTATTTAAATAAATACTACATTTTATTTGGAAATAGATACAAAGTTTTACGAGAAATAAATACAGATTTTATCTAGAAATAAATACAGATTTTATCTAGTAATAAATACAGATTTTATCTAGAAATAAATACAGATTTTATCTAGAAATAAATACAGATTTAATCTAGAAATAAATCAAATTTGATCTAGAAATAAATAACATTTTTATCTAGAAATAAATCAAATTTGATCTAGAAATAAATTCAAAATTTACTTGGAAGTAAATACCAAATTTTCCTCGCAAATAAATAATATTGTTTCTTGGAATTAAATACCAATTTTTAATTTAAATTAAATATTAATTTTACTTTAAATTAAATACCAATTTATAAATAAATCCTACATGCCATAGCACATGGTCATAAAGGGATGTAGTGGAAATGATACCAGTTTATTGTGTAACTACAGCTCATAGTGATATAGTGGAAATGTGTAATGTAACCAGTTATTACTATTAGACTGGCTTCTAAAAGCAACTGGCGGTTACACACACAGCCGACTCTGAATTGTTGGATTTCCAGATAAGTCAACTTCCCTCTCACATAAGGAGGATTAACCAAAAGGAGAAGAGCTGATAGAAGCCCAGTAGTTAGATCAGTGGAATCAGTGGACAGGTAAATTAATGAGCCGAAGTTGGAGCCCTCTTTCTGCCTGATCTGTCCTGGTTCTTCGTCCAGATGGAGAAAGATTGGAGGGTTTACAGAGACAGGCCTGCTTTCACTTACACAGGAGGCAGCGAAATGTGTGTGCGGTTGTGAGTGTGAGTGTGTGTGCGTGCCATACCACCGCCACTGCCACCATTCACAGTGGCTTAGCCGCTCCACACACTTTTTCCACTGTTATGCTTCAGATCAGCTGCCTCTTCTAATATAGCCGTCTCTCTCGGTTACCTCATGGACGGAACGAAGACGGCGGCTCGGTGACCGGATGATCCCAAACTGAGGAGGGCAGAAAGAGATCCAAATCAGTCTGATATAGTTAATAAACAATCGGCCACGTCGGACGTGTGGAAATACGTTCACTTTATCGGTGGAAAAATTCAGGAAGCACGGCCGGCTCTCTGCTCTCGTAGGCATCAAGCAGTTTAACCTCTTTCTGCAGCCCCCCTCGTGGCCATCCTGCCAGCAGGAAGGAGGCTGTGTGAAATGCCGTTAACATATCGGGCTGCTAGTGTGAAATGGGGCTACGCATAGTGTGAATCTGCATTTCAAGCAGACGCTGGCTGGCTATCTGGTAGTGCTTTGGGGGGGCGAGACCCCAAACTACTCCAATCCGAGAGGCGATTCCAAACAACCTAAGTTTCTCTCAGTTCTTCAATCCAGAAATCACAGGGAAAGAGATCTGGCAACCTTGAAAGCACTACACTGGGGGCGTAAGCGAATGCTCTTTTACTGAACATGCAGCAATGGGCCAACTGCCACTCAGTCAGCGCTCGTAGTAGATACACAGAGCCACAAACTGACCCCAGAACCCAGCACAGAACGGCACAACCGATGTATAAACACGTGGTAGGCAAACAGCAACTTATCTACAAATTAAAGTCTCTCCTACTGCGACTGTGGCACTCCCCAAAAGAGGGCCACTGCAATATTAAGCAAATAATACCCTGTTATGATTGATGGTATCCTCACGTAATAACTTTTTTCAGACAGCCTGTCTAGACGGTGACAACAGAGTACTGCAGGCGTACCTCAGAATGTGGCTTCCGAGTCGAGTCTCTGTTCCTAAAAGCTTAGAATCAGAGAATCGACTCTTTTTGGGATCGACTCCCAGCGCGTACTCAAAATGGAGCAGCTCGAAGTGCAGGCTGGCAGAGGAGGTGCCTGGAGGCCGGACGCTGCTACCTGGAGTTTCATTGCGCATTATTACTGCACTCTGAAACCCCAACTGCGTCCACAACAAAGGGCAAGGGACAAAAACGATAGCTCCTTCAGTAACTGATGTGGAAGGAAACAGCCAATCACAATCAACCTCATTTAAAGGGGGTTGTCACCTTTAAATGCCGGATAAGCACAAGAGATGGCTGATGCTGTCGCAAAACTGGGACCAGAAAATGTTCAGAAACGTGTAACACGGCAACCCACAGCAGCACACGATCACCCCATTGCAGCATGGACTCATATCATCACTGTCTAATGAAAAACATGTACCTCCATTTTTGTCGGTTTTTACTTTTATGCATCGTTTAATCACATGGCCAGCTGTTTACACTGTGTGGAAATTCCATGATGAATGGACCAACAGAAATGGCCCAAATTCACTAGGAAAGATGTCTGGTTCCATTGACTTCCATTATAAGAAAATCAGGTTTTTGGCCTCTCCTGTAAAGTTGCCATTTTGGAGATACACGTTTGTCCTTGGACAGCACTGACATATTCTCCCTCTCCTGGCTCATTTAAACAGTGACCCCAAAATAGTGAGATGTCTTCCTTTCACTTTGCTTAGTTGAACACCTTTCAAATTTCCAAAAAACCACAAACATTAAAATTCCTAGTGGTCTCAGACTTCCGGACCCCAGTCTACATGAATGTTAACACTCCTGCCGCGCATTAGAGACAGCGGCACCTCTTACAGCAGGACGCCCGGCACCTCTGTATATGTGTGTGTGTGATTTGCATGGCGGTCTGGCCTCTTGATTAGCCGCCATCATCACAAACAAGACATCAGCGATGCGAGGTGAGGCCCTGTGGGCCCCCGGGAGCCGCAGATCACAGCCATGCTAATGCAGGTCTGCGCTTGGCGCGGTGCCAGGTGTCAGCCAGCCGGTGACAGGTGCACAGAGGGGGCGTGGGTGCCACTTGGGGGGGGGGAGTGCCGCCGCAGTCCCCGTGGCATCACCTCGGCCTTTGTTCTCTATGCTAATCCTGCGCCGGAGCATCCTCCTCTGATAGGAATGTGGCGCGTTCAGGAAACACAGTTCCAGCAATGCCAAGTCAGAGTGTCGCAAATACACAGGCGTATGCGCTGTTTCTGTCGGTGCCAAGGGTCTCGTTTAGCACCGTGGCACCGGCAATGTGCTGCCCTGTCCCCCTCAGATCAGTGAATAGCGGTATGGCTATGTGATGCTAATCCCTTAAAGCACATCCTCACATATTAACCACATAAAGCACATATATATACATTTCTATAACAGTTACTGGATTATTCATATTAGTTACTGGCCAAACAAGTTTTAATGTAGTTTAATGTAGCGGCGTATGCAAAGCTACCGTTCATTCCCAACTCCATGCAAATCTTTGAACACCTTTAGGTTAAGTGGGTTAGTCTTTTCAGGGAACGAACTTAAACAGAGGTGTGAAATGAATTCAGCTGCAGGATATGGGCCCTTTGAAGTGAGCCTATTCACCAAACATGCTAATAACATGGCTAATAGCAAACTTTAGCCGCCAGTTAGCATGACAGGGTGGCCACACGTCCGGTTTTAGGCCAGACCATCCGGCCTAACTCCCAGTCCTCTGTCTGGTGCAATACCTGGATGGACGCCTATTGAAGTGAACTCATCCACCAAACATGCTAATAACATGGCTAATAGCAAACCTTAGCCGCCAGTTAGCATGACAGGGTGGCCACACGTCCGGTTTTAGGCCAGACCATCCGGCCTAACTCCCAGTCCTCTGTCTGGTGCAATACCTGGACGGACGCCTATTGAAGTGAGCCTATCCACCAAACATGCTAATAACATGGCTAATAGCAAACCTTAGCCGCCAGTTAGCATGACAGGGTGGCCACACGTCCGGTTTTAGGCCAGACCATCCGGCCTAACTCCCAGTCCTCTGTCTGGTGCAGTACCTGGACGGACGCCTATTGAAGTGAGCCTATCCACCAAACATGCTAATAACATGGCTAATAGCAAACCTTAACCACTGGTGAGCCTGACCATATTTGCATGCTGCTTATACCAATACCACTAGCGGACATAGCACGCTAGTCCTGGCAAAACAACACAAGGCACCCTTCCCATCTGCACCGTTAGCGATGTACCACTCTGTCCCCCTCAATCGCCCAACCAGGGTGCAGGGGATTCCAGTACCAGCACTAGCGCTAACGCTAGGCCCGCAAAGCTATGCATGAGACATGGGGTGGCTGAACCCTCTCAGAGATAATTAAATATCAGAGCTCACTCTTCTTTTTTTGTCTCGGTGCCCGTGCCCGTTACAGGCAAGTTAATCGCCTCGAAATGGTGAAATATCTCCGTTTTAAATGAAAGCTAAACCCTGAAACGAGGCTCTCTAAGGAGGGCTTAATTGGCTGTGTGGTTTTGTAATACCAAACCCAAGAGGGTGGGGAACTTTAGCGTCAGACCACCTCTGACACACACATACACACACGCGTCATTAATCACACGCTCACACACACACACACACACACACACACTCAGTGTGATGGGCAGGGAGCCCCTCCTCACCATTTAGCGCCGCTAGCATGGAAGCGCTGCACTGCCTGGCATATAATATAACAGCCACGACTCAATTTAGCTATTTAACCTGTAATCCCTGCAATATTTATGGTAGTGTATGTAGTGGTGGTGGTGGTGGTGGTGGCAGGGGGGTGGAATTAGACCATTAGGCTCTCGCCATGAATACGCCGAGAGGGAAGAAGGCACTCCGCTAACTGCTAGTTGACCTCTGTGGCCCACGGCGAGCGTTTTCACCAGCGCGGACGGCGGTAATTGCTGCAAATTGAATCACAGAGTGAGTGGTGATGATTCCTTAATGAGCGCTTTTATTGGCTGGCGCAGCACGGCGGGACTCGGCCTCCGGAGCGCGGCGCCGTGCGGCAGGACCCAATGGGCCATGATCAGATGGAGATTTGTGATCCTGAGGTGGCTGATGGCTAATTTCTCACCATCGCACCACACAAGCTGCTGCCGCGAAAGACATAGCTCTCTGATGGGTCATTAGCATATTTTAACTTATTTATGATGGGTCTCTCTCCTTCTCCTGCTCTCGCGCTCTTGCTCTTGTTTTTGAAAGTTGATGAAATTTGTCTTTGGTCGTCATTAGGCCTGCCTGTCTGTTAGCTGACACGCTCCTTTGGCAACATATGGCACTTTCTGTAAGATGTGATAAGATGCAAATTGCCAGAGCTTGAGCGCACATTTGTGGCAGAGCAGGGGCGCACTCAAGTCTCTCTCTCTCTCTCTCTCCTCACACCCCCTCGCTGTCTTTCCCTCTGTCTTCCTGCCATCTCCCATCTCCCACCTCTCTCGCTCTATTTAGAATAATCCCGTTCAGCCTCTGAGCAGTCACCGGAGGAATGTGTGATATTGACGAGGCGTCATTCGGGGCTTCTAAGGGACATCAATTACGTCCACTCCTGATTTAAGCCAGACTACTGGGCTGAGTTCCACGTGCGCGGAGACGGGGAGGAGGGGGTGTATTTTAATAGCTGTTCTTCCTCACCCCCCTGCTCCTCTCACCCCTACCCGCTTTCTCCTCCTTTACGCTCTCTATCCAACCTCTCCTGTCAGGCGTGCACAATGAGGCCGGCCAAACCAAACACAGGCAGCGGGTCTGCACGCTCCCCTCGCTCTCTCCAGCAGAGTTGCACCAGCAGGAGGCCAGCCATGCCGCACAAGCCCCCAGCCACAGGCCTGAAACACGCACACCCTCCAACCAAAATAGGGCGATCGCTAGTTTCTATGGAGGGGTCAAAAGGGCAATTGCACTAATAGGAACCCACCATCTTTGCACCATATACATCATCCTACCATCACTTTAAGGAGGTCTGAGCCAGTGCCTTTCTCTACAGTGGACCGTATTCAATTAGGTTTTGCCATTATGTGAAGATACGCAAGAGATTTGCAAGTGCTGTTCAGAGAACCTTCATGGTGTGCTTTTGCGCTTACTGTGGTCCAGCTTGCTTCTAAGGTGCTAAGCCATGCACTGAAACTTTAGCTGAGCTGGGATACATTTAGACAGTCCAGCTAAACCCTGACTAGGATCAGTGGTGTAGCATGAGGACAACTTTTTAGAGACTGTGGATCAGCTGTGGTAGTGCAGTATGGGGATTAATGAATCTACATGGTGCTTATATAGCCTGGAACATTTGTGTGATCACTGAAAAAAAGAGCACATTGTGCTGCTGTTAGCATTCTCTGTCATTAGCATACAGCATGTGTTCGCTAATGATGGGCAAATGAATCAAACATAGCGAGCAAGTAGGCTAACTATCATGTGTGCACCAAGTTATTTGAATGAATACATGCATTTGGCTATCCCATAGAGGAAGCTTACTATGGCATATAGCATATTGTGCCGTACATTCAGAGTGCCACTCTTCTACAGCACCTCAGCTTACTTAGCTTCTCTATTAGCCTAATTCCACCAACATGGTGCCAGCACAGGTGCCAAAATCTTGAACCCATTTGCGCTATTCCACCACCAAACAAACTGGTTTGGATCTGGTTAAAACAGGGCCATTCCAGCACCATTAATTCTCCGGTCTGAACCGTGGAACTCGTGACGCAAGCGGCCAAGGGGCGTTGGCGCTGCTTGATGAACAGCACTGAGCTAAACTGGAGAGATAGCTAAGAAACTTAACATGCTGCTTTATAATACTTCACCTTCATAACGGAAAGAGGAAGCACGACATGTATGTGTCATCCTATGCGTAATCACTGTCTATGACAATCCCTCTGGGCTGCACACACATGCTGAGAGTGTTGGCTGTGGATGGTAAGATATGCCCGCGAAGCAGGAAGTACATTTGCACTTTAAGAAAAGGTTCCACCATGTTCAGGTTTTGTGTGTTGTCCTCCGAACCCTGCTTGTGGACTAAGGACCGCCCAGCTCAGATACATAATCACTCAGTATCTGTACAACTGTACACGGGGCCCGTTCTTAATGTGTTCAGTAGAGCCTGGGAACCAGCACTAGTCCGGGCATGAGCACTGGCACTTTGTTGGTGGCACTTTGTTTTTGGTCATGAAATCAACAGACCATAGAGACCACAGACCAGGCCTGCAGTTTCCTACTGTTATGTCTCGATGCACCGGTGTTAACTGTGTTCTGTACCCGCTTTAAACCACACCAGCCTAATATGCCTATATGCCTAATATGAGCATCACGGTAGCAGCGGCATCTCCTTAGATGCACCAATCCTCCATCCACTAGGTGTATTATTCATAGAGTATGCTTGCATTAGTGACTCTAATGCATGTTTATGAGTCTGGGGTGAAATAAACCTATCACCGTCCCCCTTGTTCTTTGTCTCTCCGTCTTCTCCCTGCATTTGCCACATACTTATCTCGATATGGAAATA
Source organism: Prochilodus magdalenae (assembly GCA_024036415.1). NCBI lineage: Eukaryota > Metazoa > Chordata > Actinopteri > Characiformes > Prochilodontidae > Prochilodus > Prochilodus magdalenae. The sequence continues at coordinate 129,982 of JAMWET010005072.1, read as the reverse complement.
GCGAGTACATGCGTGTGCGCGTGCATGTGCGGAGTTGTATATTAAAGCTCGCCTGACGTTGGCATTAGCATAATGCGTTGAGGCCTTGAGGCTGTACCTGCTATCTGCATATGGCTCCAGCCCCCAGGGAGTCTCCGGGAGTGCTGTAACACCCCAACCCCCCCGCACAACACCAATCCCCCATCCCTCCAGCCCCCGCCACAAGCCCTCCAGCCCTGATCCCAACCTACCTAGTCACAGACAGAGCCCCACTCCGCTGGGGCTTTAGCGAGCAGCAGACACCATAAGGCCAGCAATAACCTGGCAGAGTATCAGCCACCTCGGCTCTCCCGCTCACGATGATGTAATTTTCATTTTGTCTCATAAAATGGCTGTCACCGGCGCGCGCCGAGATGTCTCTCACGTGTTGCCTGTTTAATTTTTAAAGGGAAATGATCCATGAACCTCATCATAGAGGACTCTTCTCTTTGATTACATCCAAAGCCATCGCCACGAACAAACAGATGCCGGAGCGACACGGAAATCTATTAAAGCGTGCTATTTGAGCTGCCCCTAGGAAACATGTCACGCTAATGTTTATGTGTTCATTCACACCACATCCCTTTTGTGTCTTCCAGGGAAGGATGAGCCGTCCAGTTACATCTGCACCACATGCAAGCAGACCTTCACCAGCGCCTGGTTCCTGCTGCAGCATGCCCAGAACACCCATGGCATCCGCATCTACCTAGACAACCACCCTTCCAGCTGCTCCCTCACTCCACGCATGGCTCTACCCCCGCCTCTGGGGGCAGACGCCTTGCCCCGCTCTCCTCTGGCCAGCTTCCTGGGCGACACCAGCAACCCGTTCCATCTGCTTCGTATGGCTGCCCCTCTGCTGCGTGAGCCTCCGCCTCCTGGGTACATGGAGACCCGTCTGCCCTCTACCCCACCGTTCGTGAGTCCTCCGCCTCCACCTCGTCACCCTTTGGAACGTCTCGGCCCAGAGGAGATGGGTCTTCTCTCCCAGCATCCAAGCGCCTTTGAGCGGGTGATGCGTCTGGCCCCCATGCCCATGGACCCTCCCTCCATGGACTTCTCTCGCAGACTCCGCGAGCTGGCTGGCAACAACAACAACAGCGGTGGACCCACGCCACCTCTCTCGCCTAACCGTGTGCCCCCCATGCACAGGCTCCTCAGCCCCACTCTCTTTCAGCCCGGCTCCAAGCCGGCCGCATTCCTGAGCACTCCACCCCAGCCGATGCAGGCTCCTCCCAGGAGCAGCTCTTCGCCACCCCTGGGCCAAGGAGGCAAGGTCAAGTCCTGCGAGTTCTGTGGCAAGACCTTCAAGTTCCAGAGCAATCTCATAGTGCACCGGCGCAGCCATACCGGAGAGCGGCCGTACAAGTGTCACCTGTGTGACCACGCCTGCTCTCAGGCCAGCAAGCTGAAGCGGCACATGAAGACCCACATGCACAAGTCTGCCTCCATGGGCAGCTCGCCGGAGCAAGGCAGCCGAGATTCAACCGGAGAGGAGCCGAAGAGCAGAGACGGCAACGGCATTGGGGAAGGGCCGGACAATGAGGAGGATGAGGAAGAGGAGGAAGAAGAAGAGGAGGAGGAGGAAGAGGAGGAAGAAGAGCAGCAGAATGGTAGCAGCAGGCCTGACTCTAATCTCAGCATGGATTCCGAGTTCAGCAGGAACAGAGAGAACGAGTCCCGGCCCTCGCCGAACGAGAAACCACTCTCCGCAGAGAGAGTGACAGAAAGCCAATACAACAACCTTGACAATCACCTGAGACTTCCTCTGGGCACCAGGCCACGGGAAGACACCGATGCATCAGACCCAGTGGCCAGAGAGGCAGACACCGAAGGCCGACCCATGGTGAACGGCAGGGGCTGCATCCCAGTAGACTCCATCCCTGGCCTGTTCCAGCAAAAACCCATGCCCATCTCCAGCCCCAGCCTTTCCGGCTCCTCGGCCAAGAGGATCAAGGTGGAGAAGGACCTGGAGCTGCCCCCCATGCCCCTCATCTCTTCGGAAAACGTGTACTCTCAGCTGCTGGCTGGCTACGCCGCCTCACGCCACTTCATCAGGGAACCCTTCCTTGGTTTCGCCGATTCCAGACAGTCGCCCTTCGGGACTTCTTCCGAGCACTCCTCCTCAGAGACAGGCAGCCTGCGATTCTCCACACCCCCGGGGGAGCTTCTGGAAGGCGGAGCCCTGTCTGGCCGGAGTGGCAGCAGCACACCCCACCTCCAGCTACGGGGCCCGGGTCCCGGGAGGCCCCCAAGCTCCAAGGAGAGCCGAAGGAGCGACACATGCGAATACTGTGGAAAGGTGTTCAAAAACTGCAGCAACTTGACGGTGCATCGGCGCAGCCACACGGGAGAGAGGCCCTACAAGTGTGACCTGTGCAGCTACGCCTGCGCCCAAAGCAGCAAGCTCACCCGCCACATGAAGACCCACGGGCAGTTTGGGAAGGAGGTGTACCGCTGTGACATCTGCCACATGCCCTTCAGCGTCTACAGCACCCTGGAAAAACACATGAAGAAGTGGCACGGGGAACACTTGATGAGCAACGAGGTCAAACTGGAGCAGGCCGACCGAGCCTGAGGCTAGGTGCACTAAAGCACACTCTTGCAGACTGCTACAATGGGTTTTAGCTGGATAATCTTTTGGAGAAATCTGACTATAGAGAATTTGTTTTTTTCTCGATTTGATGGTTTTAATTTTGATTTTTTTTGTTTTTTTGTTGTTAGTTTTTTTTTTTTTTCATTTTTCCTTTTTTCTAGCGAAACAAACTGCCACCTGAGAAGTAAAGAACATTAGTAAATGTCTATGGACGAATTTCAAAAAAGCCCTGCTGGCATTCCCAGCGACCCAACAGAGGAGTTGTCCATTAAGAATCCATGGAGCCTTTCTACTGTGCAATAATTTCTGTATTTATTATTGGATTGTTTTTCGTAATGATACATGGCATGTGCAGGTACATTATCAAGGGGTTTTTAATGCATTCCTATGTTAGAAATTTTATGTTTTATTTGAATATTTTTTTTTTTCCCGGATGCCATTTTATTAGATATGACAGATACTGAGATATTTGGCATTCAGCCACCTTTATGTTGGAGCGATTTCCTAAAAGGGAATAATAATGATAGTGATGATAATAATAACAAGAGAGAAAAAAAACTTGTTCTGCTAAATTCTGAGGAAGAGGTCAACTTCTAAAAAATCAGAGAGGGGGGTTTTTAGTGTACTACTGTTGTTTGCAGTCCCACCAGACTCTGGGTGACATTTTTTTTAAAAAGAGTAAAGCACTGAATGTCAACTAGACAATAAATATGAAACTAATTTGAGCGATATGGAAGATCAGGGATGTCTCAGGCAGCTGGAGGACAGTTTGACTGCATTTGAATGATTCCTTGTTGACGTTTTTATGTTTTAAGCAACAGCAAGCAAATAAGGGGTATCCTGACCACCACACATTCCTTCTGGACAGTGTTCTTATCTCTATCTCCAAAGGCTGATATGGTGATACGGCCTCCGTTTTACTCCTAATGATCCGAATGTTTACATCGCCACCAACTAACCTCCATACATGGTTTCCATTCAGAGCTACCACCCAGTGTAAACGATCCAAACGGATGAATGAAATGTTCTTCCTGAGCTAATATACTCATGCATACTCAATCCCTGGCTGGGAGACGTTGCGAGATGCTCTCCAGGACCCCCCGCAACTCAATTCCGAACAAAGCGACGGCCAGGGCCGCTCAGTTCTCTAGTCTCACAGTATTACATGGTAGCGTCCTGCTACAATACTCTAGATATAGACCTAGTTGTACTCAACAGGGCACTTAGGGACCCGAGTGTTCCGAGTGGTTGCTAGTGCTCCCGAGCATTATGGAATTGCATCATTGGATCTATTCCTTTGCCTTCAGCTTACACTTCAACCCGGAGTGTTGCTGCAGCCTGAACACCTTCCCGTTCCCTCTTCCCCGAAGCATCTCAGCCTGCTGCTCATTTTTACGGTTTTATTTTTATTACTGTGTTTATCCCACGTTAATCAGCACTTGAAAGAAACAAAAAAAAATAATGCTGGGTTTTTGTGTTGACTGTCTGCTTGAGTTGTTTTTGTTTATTTTTCCTATGTTGCAACCAAACGGTTGCTGTATGAGTTTTAGATTATGGATGATTCCCCGGGAATTCCAAATTGTATCTGTAAGCATAGTTTATAGCCCATTTAGTTAGTCTTCTAGTTTGTCGTCCTCCAGGTACAACGTTGTATGTCGGAGTAAAGGGGGAAGGAAAGCCGTGGCTGTAACTTGGGTATCAGTCAAAAGAGGGCATGCCAAATTCAAGTGCCATCCCCGATACCCCTGTCCGGTAGTGTTTACTACCTTCCAATCCGACACGCACGCAGTGCACATTTTCTGATGCAACAAAAGACTCTGGCGACAACCACATTCCTGAGGAAACGCGGCCCAGACGGTATCAGATTCACCGGTGTAAAAGGAAACAACCAGATATCACTTTAGGCTAAACAAGGAGGGTAAATATTTATGCATTCGATGTGTGTAGTATGTGTGATACCTTTTCCAAAACAGGACTTAACGCACAGGTTCGTTTTCCACCACCAAGATGACCGAGCTGTCTCGTCACTGATACCCTGCGGCTGGACTTTTTTTGCCAGTAGCAACTGAAGAAAATCAACAACGGGGGGAAAAAAGAAAAACAATGACACTCTGTCTTTAAATAATGTTTACAGTGTTGAAGTACAAGGATAAATGAATTCCTGTGTAAATGTGTTTTAAAAGAGAAAGAAAAATTCTTGTTTATTTTTTCGTTGTTGTTGTCGTTTTTTTTTTTCCCCGTTTCGTTCTGAATGCCATAGCAGGGTTTTGTTTATTTGTTTTTTTGTTTTTTTTTTTGGTGCAGGGTTTTTTCCCCCATAAATTTCAATGGATATACACGTATATGTTTAGGTTTTTGTTTTTATTATTTTTTTGTTTGTTTGTTTGTTTTTTTGTTTCTGTTCAATACACAGTGTATTTGTATACCAGTGACATTTTATGAAATGATGCAAAAAATCTTTATATTTTGCAGTCCATTATAAAATTGTGAGTCTATCCAAATGTTTTTTTTTTTTTTTGTCTCTATATCTGTTCATAATTTTTGGTAATCGATCCTGGCAAGGATGTAAAAAAAAATACAAAAAAAAGGAAATAAAAATGAATGAAAATTCAGACCTGTTTGGTGAACTGGTGTATTAGGGTGTAATAATAATAATAATAATAATAGTAATAATAATAATAATAATAATAATAATAGTAGTAATAATATTTAATATAATAATATTATTATTAATAATAATAATAGTTATAAACAATAATAAAAAAATAGAAAGATTAATTAAAATTAATTAAAATTTGTAATATAATAAAAAAATATATAATCATACAAGTTATGACAATAATAATTTAGAAATGTTTTAAAAGCACTTTCTCTTTTTTAACAAGCACATAATCGCATCAAATCGCCCGTTTGATTTGCGACAGGTATTATATACTGTTACGTTTGCAGAATGGAACGAAGGGTCTTTGAAAGCTCACCCGCTTTTTCATTACCGCCTAAAAAACCCTATGGAAACTCCAGACAGGGCTTCTAAGTTCATGACCTTTGACCCGAGGAGCTCACTAATTTGTGAAACCTTTCTTTATGTTGCACCTGCCCGTCCCCCTTTCCCTACTGAGAGATGCTCAAAACACAATGACCCGTCTGACCTTTCCTGACCCCGTCAATGTTGCCTCGTCCCGTCTTCTCTTTTGTGAGACAGGTGGGCCTTTGTAGACCCAACAATGTTGCTTGTAAGGGAGGGGAACTACTTGGGAGCCCTTCTTAGTCTATTTACACTTGACCAATCATAGTCCTTGGCCTTTGAATAAGGCTCCCACCACAAGACCCATCCAGACCCCAAACAACCTCCACGGTGATTTTGCAGTTTTTGGGGGCTCTTTATTTTTCTGCAGTAGCGAACAATTAGTCCGTAGCTCCTATGTCCTGAAATGTCTTCCAGGCTCGCCCACCGATGTGACCATCCCATCAAAGAGCCAGTCGCGGATATGGTTAGACCGAGGCTGGACATCTGGGACGCATCTTCAGCCCTCAAACAGACCCTGCCAAAAGATTAAAAGCCTGCAGATTCCTGAAGCCTCTCTCGTGGCACCAGTTTCGCCTGGAGGTCTCGCCATTTTCGAGTTCTAATTACGCCACTCTGCCACACCAATGAATCGCTAAGCACTTTTGGCCTCTGCTCCACACAAGCCCGTGTCATAGTTCACATCCGACATGTCATTTAGGGTCCCTTTTAAGCTCGAGTAATAGAAGGTCCCACTTGCTCTGTGTGGCCGATGCCATGGGAAGACAGTGGGCCCTCTGCAGCGGTGAAGTAGCCCCTCATTTGTCAGGCCCAAAACGACTAGGACGTGAATGGGTCGCACACAAGGAGGCTTCAGGAAATGACGGCCCTTGCTAAAACCACGGTCTCAGGGAACAGGGTGTCAGCAGGGACCGCGGTCAGGGCCTTGACCACACAGATCCACCACCGAGTCCTAGGTTTTTTATGGGATCACAGGGACCATAACCCGCCGGGCCCCTGCGTCTATATCCAGTTACTAATCTCCGTTCCCTGACCAGTGGCCAACGAAACAGCACCCAGCAAAGAACTTATGCCCCCAAGGCAGGGGAGCCGGAGACCAGAGAAAATCCTCCCCAGCTGGGCCGGTCTGGGAACAGGGAGGGCACTGAGTGGAGTTTCTGTAAAAGGATGGGCAGGAGACGGCTGGAAATGTGTGGTCGCTCCGCGGTCACTCAGCAGCTGTGGATCCTTCCTCAGTAGAGATTTGACCCAGAGGAACAAAGGCTCTACAGAGCATCTCGCCAAGAACTTCCTGACCGGAGAAGAACAAAGGAAAGCCCCTCTAAGGAAGCATGTTATATACTGTGCCTATACAGTATATACATTACAGCAGAGATATGATGAGATGTGTTTCCAGCATGTAGAGGAGAAATATACGTCTATCATATTTTTCTGACTGAATTATGAAATAGTTTTATATTACATAATCACTAAATATTAATATTCCCTTACTATCCCAGAATATTGACCCACTATGTGGAAATAAAGACTCAGTATAACTTAGAATATTTGAGAATATTGACTTACTATGTCAAATTATGACTTATTCCCCCCATATTGCCATACTACAATATGTAGAATTACTGACTTACAATTTTAATAATAATAACTTAAAATATAAAAATACATATTTCCTCAAAATATTGTTTATATGTCAAATTAACTACTAACTATCTCAGAATATCGACTATGTGACCGTAAAGACCCAGTATGTCATAATAATCATAATTTTATATCAGTATAACTAAATTCCTTCTCAAGTTAATGATCAAATTAATGACTTTAATTAATAAAAATGAATTAAATTATTATTTATTTTCCCTAAATGTAGAAAAAATGTCAAAATCACTTATTTTCATTAAATATTTTCATTTACTTTATCAAATTACTCCCAAATCTCACCATACTATTTCTAATAACTGAAATGCAATTTTATGTACAATAACTTAAAATACTTAATATACGTATTTGGCTTCCTTCTTAATTTCCCAAAATAATAAATCATTTTTTCTAAATGTTGACACTATTGAAAATAATTACTGATTTTCTCAGAACAGTGACTCCATATGTTAAAGTATATATTTATTATACAAATATATTTACATACCATCAAAAAGAAAACAAAATAATTACTCATTAATTTTAAAAAAAGTAATAAAAAAAGGAAAAAAAAGTGCAATATTGACTTTCCTTTACAGTATTACATTTCTATATTTTAGTAGCTATGATCCTGAGATACTTACTTTATTGAAATGTAATAACTCATTATGTCGATGTAGATCTCAAACACAGGCATCCGTACAATACAATATTATATATTATATATTGAATATATTTTATTCAAAATGTAACACAATTTTCCAGACAACATTGACGGAGCGACTTACAAGGTTAATCATATTACAGGTAGGCCAGTGCAGTGTTAGGAGTCTTGCCCAAGGACTCTTATTGGTGTAGCACAGCACAGTCACCCAGACCAGGATTCGAACCCCAGTCTCCCACATGCGGTAGTAATGCCCAGGCGGGTAGTGGTGTTATCCACTGAGCTACACCAACCACACACCAGGACCAGACAACAGGGTGAAACCCCAGACACCTATAACCATTGGAGGAAGTCTTAGGTAGCTTTAGTGAAATACGCAGTAGGTCCGTTTTTCTACTGGTGGTCCCCACAAAAGTCTTTGATGGGTATGATGCATCGTGGTTACTATATTATGCCATCATATCACACACCCCTTATGATGAATCGACTGTAATGAGAACTGACCTGCTAATAGGTCATGCAAATACAACCAGCACCCAGCACACTGGTAAACATCCCAAAGGATTCTCAGAATTCTTCAGAGACCACAGTACACAACAGAGAGTCATCGTCAGCCGCTATTGTACACATGGATAATACCTTTCCAAACTACGATATTACTTCACCCCTGCTGGATTGGTTTACTTGTATAAATGAAATATGGGTTTGGGTCACAGTGACACAGCTTCTGGAGATACCGGATGACACACTGGAATAGAGGAACAGCGAAGCATAGCCTTTGTAATGGAAGAGAAAAAAAAAAGAGCCAGAGTAATTGCTTCTAGCCTATCCAAGCTGTAGTCATCTGAATTCCTGAAGCTAGACCTCCCTTGAGCACCCAAACAGAGGTGAATTACTGAGCTATTTGGGTGGTTGTTAGTCGGGGAGGGTTTGGCGGGGGTGGTGGTGGGGGGGTCAGTCAATGTAATTGTTGACTTTGGACTCTGCTCTTGTCCCAGCGAAATATTAAATCTTCTCATTTGATTTGGGCCGTAATTATGTCGTAAAAGTAAACTGGCTGTGAAACGGCGAGCCCCGCCAGTCGAATTTGCTTTCATCAAGTACGGACTGGCTTAATTACATAGCGCGCCGTCGGCCTGTCTTTCACTGCCTGTTTTGCTTTCAGAGTCGTTGCACTCCTGTATTGGGAGCTAATCACGAGCCGATTGTGTCGCTTGCAGTGACCAGAGAGGGGGGGTTTGACACCAGACTGCACATGGCAGAGCGAGGAATTTCAAGGCTGGTTAAGCGTCTGCTCCGGCTGGCCGTCTAACGATCAGAGGCACTCAGCACTCGGGAGCCTTCAAATATGACACATACTCCATATACCAAAGTGATGAGTCAGTGGAGTCAATCATAAATCAACGTGAAGCGCAGTTCCCAGTTTGGGTGCATGGCATTAGTGCGTGGCAGTCACTTACTCTGTTTTTAATGACTCCAATGCTTTTATAGAACTACTTACCTACAGGAAATGCATTGTGTTTGTACCTGTAAATAAGCTCACCCGACAGAAACTGAGTCACCTTGCGTATTCGAGGTGGTAGTAACATCAGGCTCCTGCAGATGGCTCTGCATGGCGATGATGGGGCTATAAAAGACTGCGGGGTGTGAGTAATGGGATCCATAGATTGAGAAGAGGTGGTACAGTGCAGGGAATGTCTCGTTCCATGTGTGGAAAACTCTCCAAGGCAGATGTTAATGATTGGCTAAAAGGAGGGACTGCATGTGGGCGTGGCCAAAGACCATAGTGTGAAGGAAGTAGCTGAATCTGCAGGTGTATGGAAGCGTACAGTCATACGGGTCTACCAGTAAAATCCTAGTCCACAGGTAGATTCTCCTCGGAATTGTGCCAGGGAAGGTATCCACCAAATCTGACCCAACTGGGGAATTCTTTGATGCAAGAGTGGCTTAACATTAATATGGCCTACATCCAGAAACTTGTCCATTACTAGGTTCACAGGTGACTAAATCTTTGTCCCCTGAGCTTATAAACAAATGAGACAAAAGGTGTGTGTCCATGAGTATAGAAAGAGCCCAGGTTGCTAAGTAAAAGGTTAAATAGAAGATCAGGTTAATGTCCCACACACTGATGAGGCTACAGGTGAATAGAGTCAGTACTCAGGAGATGGGGATCGGGATCGTAAGCTGTGTCTGAATTCGCCTACTAGATGGAACCCAGTGCGCACTGCTAGACCGGTGAAGTAGGAGGCTCTTTCAGTACGTGAATACGAAGTAACCATACAACCTCGGACGCACTACGTCCGCCATCTTGCCAACATCATTTGACGTAAGACGTCACGCCACCACTGTAGAAGCCCCACCCATTTATATAAACATGTAACATGGGCTTTATACTCGCCGCAAAGCGGTCCATAGCGTTACTTGGTGTTACACAAAAAGTTGTAGATTACCTACACTCGTACAGAGCCGACGTCCCGCTTCCCGCCATCTTTTCTTCCTCAGCTTGGAACACCTCCACAGCTCCAGTGGAATCATGGGATAGCACAGTGTGCTGTGCTCACATACTTGAAAATCTCGCAGTACGTCATCCGGGGAACTTTCACCTACTGCTTTATGACTGCTGCGGGTTCGGACTCACTACACATTCTCACCTACAGCTTTCGCCTACTGAGTAGTACGGTAGTAGGTGGTTTCGGACGCAGCGACAGTTCATGGTGGATGGTGAGTATGTGGTAATGACATCATAACCAGGTGCATGGTGGGTAACGTAGTCCATGGCGTTGACAGAGATTCCACTGTGTGCCTGTTGTTTCACGTCAAATAGCCCACTGTGAGCAATACAGTCTGCCTTGTATACGGCGTGACTGAACCACAGCTATCCCGCCTCTCATTCAGATCTACAGTGCCAGTCAAGAGACACACCCAACTAAATGGATGGTGTTGGTGATCTTGAAGACTCTACACTCTTACACTTACCAGCTTCAACTGATGAGAGTCTGAACCAGTCCATATCCTGATACACCACATCTACTCCTGATGTACACAGTATGATATTTCTCCATATGAATACTATGTAAACATAGCATATGTCTAGAAGTTATAGACACCTGAAATTAAGGCTATGAATAAGGAGTTCTTCCTCCAACACACTAGAACATGACATCAGACACAGCAGTGCTGCTGGAGTGTGTAAACACTGTGTCCACTCACTGTCCACTATTAGACGCTCCTACCTTGCCCACCTTGTAGATGTACAGTCGGAGACGATAGCTCATCTGCTGCTGCACAGTGCAGTGTTGGTCATCCTCTAGTCCTTCATCAGTGGCCACAGGATGCTGCCCACAGGACGCTGTTGGCTGGTGGACTTTTCTCAAAATTCTTCTGGCCCACATTCCTCGTTTTCATTTGGCTCACTTATCACATGGATTGGTAGCACTTGGGCAAACCACTGCAGAGCCACATACAGGCCAGATTAGGGCCACGTGTGGGTTAAAAGGAGGCAGCACTGTGCCAGAGGTGGACCAGATCTGTTTTGGGACAGGTGGGCCAATGCATGTTTTAAATATTTGGGCCACCTTCGGCTCACCGCAGATTGCCAGTGCCGACAGTGGGCCAGCAGTGCCATATGTCTGCCAGATGTAGGCCATGTGAATGAGCAGCACTGCTGTGTCTGATCCACTCACACCAGCACAACACACACTAACACACCACCACCACGTCAGTGTCACTGCAGTGCTGCGAATGATCCACCACCCACATAGTACCTGCTCTGTGGTGGTCCTGTGGGGGTCCTGACCATTGAAGAACAGGGTAATACAGCATACAGAGAAACAGATGGACTACAGTCTGTAACTGTAGAACTACAGAGTGTCCTATATGGTCAGTGGAGCTGATAACATGGCCAGTGAGTGTAGATACATCAGGTGCTGTACCTGATGATATGCTTGGTGAGTGTATATAAGCTCTGTTCCTACATACAGGGCTAACCATTTGCAGAAGAAGGCTAGACCTCTGTCTCCAGTGTGAATTAGCACGAGCTGTATCTTTATTAGCAGATAATTAGCTCCACATCTTGCACTGACTCTGTCTGTCTGTTTATACTGAGAGACATCTAGAGAAGTGTTTGCTCAGCACTGGGCTTGTTACAGTGATAAGTGAAGACAGAGCCCCTCTCTCAGAAATGCTCCATCAGGACAGCATACGCTCTTGGCAGTGGTTTACGTGCAGCCGTCGAGCAAAGCCTGGACTGTGAGAATAAAGAAGCAGACATAAAGCTAAAGCACTGAAGTGTAGAGAAGCTAACGTGACCTTATTCGCTTTATTCGTCTTGTTCTATCCCTTTTCAGTAACAGTTGTAGGTCCTTTTGTACAGCCACACCTATAAAGTTCAGTCTTAGAAGTTGGTCTGGCTGGTTCTCTGCTTCTCACCATCCGAATAACCCCAAACTACATTCAACAATGCTGAGGTTCTGGAGTGGTCAGTCCATTGTTCTGAGAACACCAGCAGCTTCTTTCTCGGATGTGTCTGGACTCTCCTTTTCTCAGTGAGGAGCTTCTTGAACAGCTACACCTCCTTCCAGATCTCCATAGTGTTGAGGTGTCTTCTCACAGTGGAAGAGCGACAGACATGGGTGTCATGGATGTTCTCAGATCTGAACCAGGAGTGGAGCTGGATGTTCTCCTCTCTCTCAAAGATGAAATCGGGTTCAGTTTTGGTGGGTCTATCGGGTTTTGTTCCAGGTGGTTGCTAGGTTTTCCAACATTGAACATAGTGTCTTGGTTTGAGGCTTTAAAACTCTGACAGCCTACAAAATTAGGAAATACTGGAGATGCTAATTGGGGTTTTGGCCCTATCAGGTTTTTCAGATTAGGGGTAAGGATGGCGTGGGTGGGACAGGGCAGCAGCTTGACTGAAATTTGAGCTATTGTGGCTGAAGTGCGCAGAGAGAGGGTCTGGAGAGAGATTGAGGGGTGGGCGTGTTATGCTCGTTGACTCTTTATTATTGAATGTTCACTTTTGTTTAGGCACCTGGCTGGAGAACAGCTTGGTTATGCTCTAAAGTGGGCCTACTCTTAAGTTGAGGCTTCCTTTGTCTTTCTGCTTGGACAGACCCCGTCTCATTACGGAAGGACTGAAGAGGTTAAAGGGAATGAGGAGGCTGCTTTAAAACTCAGAGTTTGGTGAATTTGGAATAGTAAGTCAGCGGAACAAGATTCTATGGGTTTTGTCCATTTAACTTATTCATTTAATTATGAGCTACAGTTAACCAACAGTGTCTTTCAGTGTAGATCGGAGGCTGACTGCTGAGTTTTGGAATTTTAACAGTGTTGACAAGCAAGACATGAAAACGCTTTTTCCCCCACAATAAGCAAAGCTTAAAATGCAATGCTTTATGCGGCTGATGGCGCTGCACAGAGATGATGGGGCTATAAATCTCTGTGTGGTGTGAGTGACGGGATCCATAGACTGAGAAGAGGTGGTACAGTGCAATGAATGTCTCATTCCATGTGTGGAAAACGGCTCCAGAGCAGGTGTTAATGATTGGCTAAAAGGAGGGACGGACTACATTTGGGCATGTCAAAGACCATAGTGTGAAGGAAGTAGTGGTGGTTGGTATAGCTCAGCAGGTAACACCAATACCTGCCAGGGAACCACCACCACATGCAGGAGACTGGGGTTTCGAATCCTAGTCTGGGTGACTAAGCTGTGCTACACCAATAAGAGTCCTTGGGCAAGACTCCTAACACTACACTGGCCCACCTGTAATATGATTAACCCTGTAAGTCGCTCTGGATAAGAGCATCAGCTAAATGCTGTAAATGAAGTAGCTGAATCTGCAGGTGTATGGAAGCGTACGCTTATACGGGTGGGGCTAAAATCCCAGTCTACAGGGAATTCTCCACGGAATTGTGCCAGGGAAGGCCTCCACCAAATCTGGACCAACTGACCAATTTTTTGATGGAAGAGTGTCTGAACATTGATGTGGCTACATCCAGAAACTTGTCCAGTCCATGCCCGATCCAGGTACAGCTGTTATTGGTGCTCATGGAGGAGTTACATGTAATCAGGTGTGTTTCCGTCACAGGTCACTTGTTTCTTGTCTGATGAGCTTGTTCAGGTTTTGACTTCTCTAACCAGATCTTGTCCTTTCTCATGTGCTCAGTGAAGTGATTAGGGTAAAAGGTGGTACATGAACTTTTTGCAGGGATGAACCAACAGAGCTAAGAGTTGAGATTCACAGATTTGAGAGCTGGCTTTCACAGTTTGCAGGTGAGAAGACGAGTCACGGTGCGAGCTTCTATCAGAACAGATGAACGCATCATCGCTGCAGGTGTCCAGTGGGCAAATTTTTCCAGTTCGCTGTAGGTACGTGACAGAGGCAACAGCTGGAACGAGAAGGTTGCCAGTACAGATGTGATAAACCAGTCGTTAAAGGCGGAGTAAGTGATTCTGGAGAACGTCTGTAAATATTTCAAACTCAGCAGCAAAACAAAACACACACCATCTCTTCAGTGCCCCCTTAGAAGCTCCGCCTCCCAATGTGAATGACACTGGGCTAGTTTTAGATATTGGTGTCCATATAAACTGGACTTCACAAACTTTGCACGGACAAATACCATAATATAACATGAGAGTGTGCAACGACTCACCAACTAGCGTTAGCTGGATTATAGGTTAGCAAACTGATGCTACAATTGATGCTGGAATGCTAACCAGCTACTTTCACAGGGATTAGCAAATGGGACAAAGGAGTACTGACCTACTGGTTCTGTGAGACAGCAAAAATAAGTCAATGAAAAAGAGTTTGAAAGCAATGTGAGCAGTTGGAAGAGTTCAAGAAGACTCAACGTACTGCCTGCCATACCGGTCATACAGATATTACCATCGCTCACTATTAGCAGCAGTGGCTAGAAGAAGGTACTAGCAACATGAAGGATCTGGGAGACCTACACAAACCATGGAAATAAAGAACCAACGGAACACCCGACTTGCCCAGACTGACCTGATTGCGGACATTCAGTGAGCAGTGATGCCTTCCAGGAGTCATCCATGACGACCAACGAATCTCGTCCAACGACCAACATATCTCACTATATCTCTCTCTATGTGCGTTGAGACACCGTGGTCAGTGCAAGCCCTGATTGAAAGTGTGTGGGATGCTATTGGATGCACTATGAACACTCCACACCTACCATGCAATCTGCAGGAACCGTGTGAGGATATACAAGATGCATGGGATGGATGATCACAGGGCACCATTAGGAACTTCTATTACTCCATCCCGAGAGGTCTGGCACGTTGCGTTAGTGATGCCATACTGAGAGACATTTACATTCATGGCGTTTAGCTGACGCTCTTATCCAGAGCGACTTACAAGGTTAACCATATTACAGGTAGGCCAGTGTAGTGTTAGGAGTCTTGCCCAAGGACTCTTATTGGTGTAGCACAGCGTAGTCACCCAAACCGGGATTCAAACCCCAGTCTCCCCCATGTGGTGGTGGCTCCCTGGTGGGTAGGGGTGTTATCCACTGAGCTACACCACCCACCAAACAAAGTCACCTGGGTTTCGAACCCATGCCCCTATGAGACTCTCCATCCCATCTACATTACAACATATTCACCCCATCCAACCGTACCACTCTAGCACTAGACACTACTTCTGTTTGTGTAGCTCCATAAATATTGATCATATCAGTCTAAATGTATCATCAGTTATTGATCCTGGTCCCCTTTATCTTCCTTCCCAACAGCACTGCCCTCCCACACCTCCTTCTGGGTGTTTGATGTTGAGGGTAATTGAAATAGTCCAACATCACCTGGAACAAACTCGCCACATGAGTCCACATTAAACTTCAGAATGTTTATATAAGGTCTCCTTATGACAGCCTCAACACGGAAGTTGCCGTGCACGTTCTCCTTGCTCCGAATAAACAGCGTGATTGGCCTGCATCGTCTATTGCCCTTATAAAAATAAAGAGCTTCTGCTTTGAGCGAGGGCCGTGTTTGTTGAAGCGTCCTGCCTAAAATAAGCCTCGGATGTAGGGCTAAAGTACACTCAGCACTGGGCCCGTCCACTGATGTTGATGGATGTTCTATATGTTAAGCACTTCCAGTGCTAAGCTGCTAATGCTTCTGAGCAGAGCGTCTTACCATTGACCTTCTTTATATATTCTGAATGGGAAAATTGTCCTTTCGCATGTGTCTATTCCTAAAATCTGATTAATCACCCATGTTTGTTGCTGTATCTTCTGAACTGGGGCAATTTCCTGACACTCGAGGTCTCTTTCCTGACACTCATTAGCCTGGTATTCTGTAGCTTGATATCTTTCCTTCTGTGAAGCCTTCATCTGTGGCTGCAGTGTTTGCTTGTGGACCACCAGCTGGAGCCACTTATCCCCCCCACTCCCCAGTTCAGATGTCCTGCGTCCAAGGGGATCGGCATCATTAGCTTGATTTCACATGATCATTTCACTCAGGTTGTCTGAATGATCCTATCATTTCGAATTAACCCAGAGAAGTCGCGGTTATCGGCAGCAGTAACAAAAGCGCGGTGTAATTAAGTTAGGAATTATTTCTCACTCGTAGCTCATTGAGGGAAGGGGAGAGATTCTAGAGAAAGTGTAGAGCCTAATCTTTCATAGTTTGTTGTGCTTGTAAGTAGAAGAGGAGACTTTTATTATGAAAAGGTTATTGTACCGTGTCATGTGTGGTGGAAAGAAATCATATTCTTCATTTTAACCAGGTTTTTGTCATTTCCCGACACCAAAACAGGCAGAAAACCATCAGTCTGGCCTTAAACTGTCAATAAAAAAAGTTAAATGTATAAATAATCTAAAGGCATAATTAAAATATACACTCATCATCAAATAAATAGTTACGCCCAGAAGGAATCAACCCACTGGAATGAAACTTGGTGGGCAGGTCGACCATAATAAGCCATGTGAATGATTCAAGTTTCACACTCGGCCTTGCATGTGACATATGTCATGAGGGATGGTGGACGAGGAGGCAGGATGTAATCGCAAGTCTTTAATAAAATACAAAAGAAAGATAACAGCGAACCGAAGGGAATGGGAACCGAAACAACAAGTCACAGATTAGGGGTCAAACAGTCAGCAGGAACACAAAACACCAAGCAGCCACACAGGGACAACAGGCAATATAAATGAACAAGGACTAACGAGGAACACCTGGGAAGGGGAGGGGCTACAAACACAGGACCTAGAGACAGGAGGAGCACATGACCAAAATAAACAGACGCCCATGGGGCATGACAACAAGGAGCACAGGGACAGGCGGACAGATAGACAGACAGAGGTAACCACATAAGCCGGGCCTTCTCGCCGTACCTGACTGACTCAGGTCGTCCTGTTGCTTGTGCCTTCCACTCTGACTCCTGCTGTTGTGTTGGTAGCACCCTTTGCAAGTGAAGTATACCTCAGAGAAGGGTTCTAACATGATTCCAACAACATGCTGCAGGTGGCAGTGGATAGAAGAACGCGCCCCCCACCAGTGACATGTAGGATTTGGGGGACCCACACGGTGAGGGAGAACCGCCAAACCTAACGGGTACAACTGTGTACATTCAGCGAGCATTGACGCCCTACATTAGTCATCCTGATAGGGCCAGCACCATGGATAGATGCTGCACAACGCAGGGCTACATGCACACAGACCGTTACGACGACTGCCCTTAACACTATGTCAGTGTCTCCAAAGAATGCACTGGTGTCGTGTCTCAGAAAGGCAGCGGGTCATCGTCCCGCTTGTGCCTTGGTGGAGACGACCAAGGAATCCGTGTGTGTAATAGCCAGGCCTGCCGGAGTCACTGCTGCACCACTCTGTTAACACCATACAGAGTGTTCAGGTCTTCTGTCAGAGCTAACAGTCTGTCTGTCTGAGCTGAACTGCTGCCCATCCTGTGTGGCCTGATGCTGTTGCTACATCTGCTTTGTCTGGGTGGCACTGCTTACCTTTAACCCCCACGGAAGTCCAGAAGGCCTGGTCTCAATCCTCCTCCACCCCTACCATCTGCAGGAACTGTGTCAGAATATCCAAGCTGCATGGGATGGATTATCACAGAACACCATTAGGAACCTCCACAACTCCAAGCCGAAACGCCTGGCACACTGCGTTAGCAAACACGACGGCCCGACACCATCCTGAGAGACACTACTTCTGCCTATGTAGCTTTATCCTCCTTCCAAATAGCATTGCAATCCACCCTTTCCTCTGGGTGGAGTAATGTTTTAGATGATGAGTGTAATTACATAATTGGTGAAATGAAAGTAATAGCTCCTGACTAGCAAGGGTTAAACTCCTCTATTGCACATGTGGTGGTTTTATCCCAACACTACTTCTATCACCCTACTTATTACATGATTAGGGTTTTATAGTCAATAATAACTGTAAGAATATCCTGTAGAAAATATAATACTAGAACTATTTAGTGTTACTATAATCTGAATTACCATAATTATATACTACTGTGACTCTTCATTCACCACAACACAGTTCACAATTGGATACACTGTGTACGCACTGAAGTGCTGGGGTGAACCCTCAGGGCCCTCTAGGCCTTCAGAACAGGCCTATCTATTGGAATTTGTATATAAATTCTGCAATTACATTAAAGAGGTTGCAAAATTAGTGTTAAATATTTTCAACATAACTGGGAACGAACGGGGACGTCAACCAGTTACGTGTGATTTACAATAGGAGCGATTTAGTGAAAACCCTAGTCATACTTTAAACTGTTGTTAGTGTAAATGTTAGGATGTTGGCTGAGACACATTGCCTGGTTAGTAAGCGGATGGTTCTAAAATCTGATTGGCCTTTATAAAATACTTCATACCCCCATGCCTGACAGGAACTCAGAAGGTAATGATGTAATAACGGAAAAAATATTGTGCTAACTTATGGAATAATCTTTGACTGTCAAGCTGCTTGCATGGACCAGCGAGTGTACAGAAGAAGTACGAACACAGTTTTGTGTAAACTGAGCCAGCATGGGAAAAGGGACATACAACACAGTTAGCTTGGTGCTAGAAAAGACTGGGAATTGCATAGAGGCGCTAACAGAGATTAGCATTCTGATCAAACTGCTGAAGGTTTTAGCATTAGACACTACTGTTCCATAATATGTAATTAATGTGAACATTAATTAAGGTAAGCAAACGAGAATAACAACAGGGAGAAATGCTCAGTACGCACGATGAGGCAATACTTCGCAACGGGTCAGTGGGAGAGAGGAGTACTTGTACCAGAGGCTAATCAGCTACAGGTGAAATCAATATTCTGGAGACTTAGACCTGAGAGACGGAGCGGGACTGGGAGATGGTGGACATGTGACTGTGATGTCTTCGAGTGGTGGATTATGGGAAACGGAGTCCAGGAGATTGGGGATGAGAGGAGAGCCGTCATGAGGCGTGACATCTTTATTGAAGGAGTCTCGATTAAACTGCTGCAAAGTTACAAGCTTTAAATACAGGCATTAAATCACTGACAGCAAGTTGCCGTTAGCTTACATAACAGGCTCTAGGATAACATAAGAATCCCATAGGGCGTTAGCAGAAATTAGCATACACCATAGGGGTGTTTTTTTGTTTTTACATTTATGTCCTTGGCCAGAGGATGAAGTATGCTGTTGAGGCAGCAGTGTTACTTCTCATGTTGATCCACTTAGATGCTACTTAGATAACTTGGTTAGCATGCTAACTTAGGATATCTCTGCAACATAGATGGATAGATAGGTAGATGGATAGATAGATAGGCAGGTAGATGGATAGATGGATAGATAGGTAGATGGATAGATAGATAGGTAGATGGATAGATGGATGGATAGATAGGTAGATGGATAGATAGATAGGTAGATGGATAGATAGATAGGTAGATGGATAGATGGATAGATGGATAGATAAATGGATAGATGGATAGCGACAGCCCAGAAACCTGGCTGATCTGGAGAAGATCTGTGTGGAGGAATGGGCCAGAATCCCTGCTGCAGCGTGTGCACACCTGGTGAAAAACTACAGGACCTCTGTAATTGCAAACACAAGGCTACTGTACCAAATACTAACATAGATCTTCACAGGTGTTCAAATACTTATTTGCAGCAGTAACACACAAATAAATTATTAAAAAATCATATATATGATTTCCAGATTTTTTTTAGATTATGTCTCTCACAGTGGACATGCACCTAGGATAAAAATTTCAGACCCCTCCATGATTTCTAAGTG
This sequence comes from Prochilodus magdalenae, assembly GCA_024036415.1. Taxonomy (NCBI): domain Eukaryota; kingdom Metazoa; phylum Chordata; class Actinopteri; order Characiformes; family Prochilodontidae; genus Prochilodus; species Prochilodus magdalenae. The sequence goes on along the minus strand of JAMWET010005072.1, from coordinate 109,801 downwards.
GGAGAACTTGCAAAGTCGCGGGGTGTTCAAATACTTACTTTGCTCACTGTAAATGTGTTTAAATGTAATCAGTTACGTGAATTTAACGTGATTTTAACGTGATTTCAACGGTTCAAATGTTTACTGGGAACACACCGTTGCTCCACACACAAGCTCACAAGGTGCTTTCCAAACATGGTAGCTGACGTGACCACCCCCCTCCCTTCCCCACCATCACCCGACACTCCTCCCACCCCCCTGTCGCGGCATATGTGCACATGTATACTTTACATAAACCCACCAACCCGTGCCACCTTGGCAGGGACTTGCGGTACTGTTTTAAGCCTTGGCAGCCTCATCGCCCTCCAGGTAGCGCTGCGCCGGTGAAGTGCGATCGGTTCAGCAGAAGTCAGGCCATTTAAATGATTTTCAATGGGGCGCGGGCGAAAGTAGCAAGGGGGGATAAACAGGAGCGCAGGCGCGTGCGACGCACACGCACGGTGGCGAGCAAACACAGGCACCCCAAATTTGCATGGTGCTCAGTAATACATTAGTGAACATCACTTGGCAATCTGTTCATACCAGCTTAATTGGATTTTAATACCGCCTCTGATCTTGTTTTCTAATTAATGGCGGTGGCTGGCAACGAAGCAGAACCGTGCACTGAACTACACCTTTGATCCTGGCCATATGGAGCTCCTCCAAGCATGGCTGGGATGGAGAAATCAGTCACCTCAATGCAGGGCTGGGAAGGTATGGGGGCGAGATGGGGGAAGCGTGGCACAAACCGCAGCCCCCCGGTGGCATCCCTATTGATTAATTTCCCCTCACGATCGGTTGTGATCGCAGATAAATAAAACATGAGCCAGTGAACTGATGCAAATAAGCCCTTGCATGCTTTAGGGAAATGTCAATTGCTTTTCTAATCTGTTTATTTCTCCCCTCATGGCCTCTTCCACTCTGTTTTTGATGAACGCCTGCTAAAAATGCATTCCATTCTTCCTCTGGTAAGAGCCCGTTCCTCCATCTTTGGTAATTGAATGGTATTTGATAAAGGATCTGGATATACGAATAACATAATCGCCACGCGCGGCCTATACGTGTTGACGCGGGCTATTTAGCGCCTCGCTCCATCTCTAGGACGTTCATTCTGATTTAAGGCCGATGTTTGGCACGTCTGGCAGTGCAGTATGGAACAACCTCCGCCTCCCTCCCATCCCCTCCTCTACCGAACAAACCATTGAAGTGCATCCGTGCAGCCTCATTCTCAGCATGTATGGCTTCACATGAAGGATGGCCATTGAAATGGCGTTTGCCCTTCACAAGCTAATTATTTTAAACGACGTGTATTATCTTTAAGAGTGAACGCTCCTTGGCTAGTATCCATACGCACCTTCGCTTTGATGCCACGCAGTCGCGTACGGGCTCTAATGACTTGAATGGATTTCGTCTAAAGTGGAAAGTCAAATGAAGGCGTCGGGAACGGGCCTGCGTCTAATTGTAGGGTTCAAGTGCGCGTCAAAGAGTTTGTTTGGAACATAAGTGCGGCATTGAGCGTCTATACGCTAGCGTGCCTACGCGTTGTCTTCGTTTGTGTGCATTCAAAGCATCGGCTCTAGCATCAGGCCAGGTTTGTCGATTTGTAACCTTTTATTGCTTGTTAATATGAAAACTATTCAGCCCCCCAACGTTCACTGCGCGTTTGCCTCTGATTATGATTTGAAGTTGAGGTGCGTAGAGGCTTGTTTTGAGAGAGAAAACAACCTTCAGGTTGCTTACGATCCAAACAAACAAAGTTCCAGCTCCAGTCGCTCATTACTGAAGGTAACCCGAATAGAAATGCATTTCATTGTGGGACTCCGTCTTAAATTAGATGCTCTAGATTTCCGTAACGTCGCTTCTAATTAGTGAATTCACTCACTCGAAGGTGGCCCCCTTTAGCCGTGTCTCAAAGCTAAGGATGCAGTCAAGGCTGGAGGGTGAGGTGAAGGATTGGGGGTGGCTAAAGGTTTCAAAGGATACTCCAGCTGCGTCCTTCAGTCGCTCGCAAGCGAAGGACGTGGTTTGTTGGCCAAATTCGAAGGACTCTACAATGCGGAACGACAACAACCTTCAGCGACATAATGACTGAAGGGTGAAAAGGGTGGGAGTGCGGTGCTGTTGGGAAGGAAGATAAAGGTGACCAGGATCAATAACTGATGATACATTTAGACTGATATGATCAATATTTATTGAGCTACACATACAGAGGTCTGTCTCTCAGTGTGGTGTTGGGCGGCCATGTTTGCTAACCCAACATCCCAGACGTCTCGGTATGGAGCTGTAGAGGTTCCTAATGGTGTCCTGTGATAATCCATCCCATGCAGCTTAAAATTCTCAGACAATTCCTGCAGATGGTGTGGTAGGGGTGGAGGTGGAGCGACACCAGGCCTTCTAAACATGCACCACGTAACAACAAACCCTTCATCTTGGTTCTGACCACGGTGCCTCCACACATGGATTCGTTGGTCGTCTCCACCAGGACAAAAGCGGGACTCGTCACTAAAGATGACCCGCTGCCATTCTGAGTCACTCCATGACAGTCTGGTACGACACCATTGCAGTCTTTGGTGACGGTGACATGATGTTAAGGCCAGTCACCATAACAGTCTGTGTGCACGTAGTCCTGCATGGTGCAGCCGTCTGCCAATGGTGCTGGCACTAACAGGATGACTCACAGAGGACACCACCATTCGCTGGATGCCCACAGTGGTGGCTGTTGGGTCAGTCAGATACAGTGATAAGCCACATCCTTGCTTATGTCACATGCATGAAACTTCTTTAGCATTACTCACAATGTCAGACCTACCCACCAAGATTCATTTCTGTCAGTGGAGTCCATCTGGGTGCAGCTATTTTATTAATGATGAGTGTATATATGACCACATAGTTGTATAGTCACCATAGAAATCATAGAGCCGTAGAATGGAACACTCTGGACTGTGTTCTCTGGAGAGATGGAGCTCCACCCAATATCTGTGGGATGAGTTGAAGTGTCCCAAACTGATTATCCAATCAGTACCTGACCTCACTAATGCTCTTGTGGCTGAATTAATCAAATGCTTACAGCAATGTTCCAGCATGTAGAGCATTCCCAGAAGAGTTGTGCCTGTTAGAGCAGCCCAGGCACCTTATTAACTCACTATTACAAACCCCTAACACCCTTTTAAAGCCTATAGACACCTAATTCCATCCGTTCTCCGAATAAACAGTGAATAGTTTCTGAACAGCATGCCATTTGCAGCATGTGGTTTTGCATTGTCTTGTTGAAATGGCTACTGGCTTCCTGTAAAATACAGCATACAGTCAATGTCCTCCTTCTCACCTACAAAGCTCTGAACAATCTCGCTCTCTCAGGTCTTCTACAGCTGGGCTATTCACAATTCCTCCATCCAACCTGCATGGCTTTGGTGACTGAGCATTTTCCAGACTTGCTCCTGGACTCTGGAACTCTCTCCCACCCCTGGTCAAGCAGTCCATACCTATACAAGAATAAAGTTGTTACATCTGTCTGTCTATCTGTCTGCCTGTCCCTGTCCATGTGCTTCTGTTTGTTTTGGTCATGTGCTCCTCCTGTCTCCGCCCCCTAGTCAGGTCCCTTGTTTGTAGCCCAGCCCCTTCCCAGGTGTTTCTAGTTAGTCTTGTGTAAGGGTGAAAAGGTGCGGTGCAGGAGCCAGACCCGGGAAAAGGGACGGGTCCCGGGACTCTCTACAGACACACGGCCAGGACACACTCCATGCGGGGTAGACGTGGCATTTATTGGCCCAAGCAACCACACATCTCACCATTACTGTCCGGTGTAACTTAGAAGCAGCTGCATCAGACGGGAGGCTAGGCTACCACTAGCTCCTTCGTCCCGCACAGAGAGCTACTTGCGTTTACTTCCTGCCTCCTCGTCCGCCAAACCTCTGTGACAAAAGTATTATTATTATTATTATTATTATTATTATTATTATTATTAAGTATTAAATATGCAGGACCTCCCTGAAAAAAGAAGTCATCTTGAGGGCAGCACATGTTGCCCCAGAGTCTGTCTGTACTTTTGGGCATTAATGGTGCCCCACAGAAGTGATACAACCCCACATCGTCATAGACACTGACTGTTGAACTGGCTTTTTGAGCCCAGAGAAGCGGACGCCGCTTCTGGACATGGTTGACATAGGGCTTTCTTTTGGCCCAGTAAAGTGTGAACATGTATTTGTGGATGTTAACAACACACTGCAGTGCTTAAAAAAGCTTTGCCAAGTAATCCTGAGTCCATGTGGTTATATTGTGGTTATATGGCTTCTAAATGACTGATGGTTCGCTGTCTGAGGGATCGGAGTGCACAGTTATTTCGATTAGCCTTGCGCCTGTTAAACACTGAAATTCCAGATTCCTTGAGCATTTTAATCATGTTATGCATCACAGAGAGTGAAATATCCAAATCCCTTCCAATCGGTCTTTGTGGAACATTGTGTTTAAACATTTCAATCATTTTCTCATGCATTTGTTGGCAAACTGGCGATCCTCGGACAGTCTTTGCTCCTAAAGGACTAGGCTGCTTTTGTTACCAAGTCATGATTACAGTCACCTGTGGGCATCAGCTGTTTTGAATCACATCATCATTTCTTTATTTGCCTCCATTACAAGCCCTTATTTGCCCTCATCCTAACTTTTGAATGGCAGCAATGAATGTACAGTACTAGTCCAAAGTTTAGACACAGCCAACTAAAATTGAGTTCCTTTCAGTTTAGTGAATATTCATGATGGACCGACCAATAGAATTGCTCCAAACCTGCTTAGTAATAAAGCTTGTTCTCCACTCAGCTCCACTGCAGGTTAAGAAATCTGGTTCATCCTCCTGTAGAGCTCCATTCTGGAGGGTTTTAAGGTGGACTGTATAATTCCATGAGTGATATTTTATAGTTTTAGAGTGCTATTCCATATGGTGGTCCCAACTTTTTCTTATTTGGGGTTGTAAGAGCAGTACTGCAATACTTGCAAACAAGCAGAGCGACTATATTAAATAAAAGTGCCTTAAAATGTACAGATTTTTATTTGAAATAAATAATTAGAGCTTTTTTGAAGCCCTAGAGGGCCATGGGGATCCTCCCCTTGACTTCCTACCCTACTTTCACACTAGCAGGTAATTTCCTGTAGGTGTACACGATTGTGGCCACGGTTTAGTGACAAGTGACGAGTGACAAAGGAACAAGTGACAAATCGGGTCGAGATTTTCTCAAACTCAGGCAAATGAACTATGACGCAATGAGCAATCGGCTCCAACAAATTCTGTTGACCAATAGCAGACACGGGTTAACTAGTATGCTAATCTGAGTTAGGTGAGTCCCCCTCAGTAGCTCCTATGCTGCTATGTATGCCTAATCTCTCAATAAAGGTGTCACTGCTCTGGGTTAACTAGCATGCTAAACTGCCAATAAAGCTGGCACTGTAATCTCTGAGTTAGGTCCCTCAATAGCTAACTGGGTTAACTAGTATGCTAATCTCTCAATAAAGCTGTCACTGTAATCTCTGGTGAGTTAGGTCCCTCAGTAGCTAGCTGGGTTAACTAGTATGCTAATCTCTCAATAAAGTTGTCACTGTCATCTCTGGTGAGTTAGGTCCCATAATAGCTAGCTGGGTAACTAGCATGCTAGCTGGTCACTGTTCTCTGGTGAAGGTAGCTAGCATATGCTAAATAGCCTCCTCCCAATAAAGCTGTCACTGTAATCTCTGGTGAGTTAGGTCCCTAATCAGTAGGACCCTCAATAGCTAGCTGGGTTAACCTCCCAATAAAGCTGTCATGCTCTGGTGAAGGTCCCTCAATAGCTAGCTGGGTTATAATGCTAACCTGTAAAGCTGTCACTGTAATCTCTGGTGAGTTAGGTCCCTCAATAGCTAGCTGGGTTAAATAGCTAGCTGGGTTAACTAGCATGCTGAGTTAGGTCCTGCCAATAAAGCTGTCACTGTAATCTCTGGTGAGTTAGGTCCCTCAATAGCTAGCTGGGAGTTAACTAGCTGGGTTAACTAGCTGCTACCTCCCAATAAAGCTGTCACTGTAATCTCTGGTGAGTTAGGTCCCTCAATAGCTAGCTGGGTTAACTAGCATGCATACCTGCCAATAAAGCTGTCACTGTAGTCTATGGTGAGTTAGGACCCTAAATAGCTAGCTGGGTTAACTAGCATGCTAACCTGTCAAAAAAGCTGTCACTGTAATCTCTGGTGAGTTAGGTCCCTCAATAGCTAGCTGGGTTAACTAGCATGCTAATCTCCCAATAAAGCTGTCACTGTAATCTCTGGTGAGTTAGGTCCCTCAATAGCTAGCTGGGTTAACTAGCATGCTAACCTGCCAATAAAGCTGTCACTGTAATCTCTGGTGAGTTAGGTCCCTCAATAGCTAGCTGGGTTAACTAGCATGCTAACCTGCCAATAAAGCTGTCACTGTAATCTCTGGTGAGTTAGGTCCCTCAATAGCTAGCTGGGTTAACTAGCATGCATACCTGCCAATAAAGCTGTCACTGTAATCTCTGGTGAGTTAGGTCCCTCAATAGCTAGCTGGGTTAACTAGCATGCTAACCTCCCAATAAAGCTGTCACTGTAATCCAACAAAGCTGTCACTGTAATCTGTGAGTTAGGTCCCTCAATAGCTAGCTGGGTTAACTAGCATGCTAAACTGCCAATAAAGCTGGCACTGTAATCTCTGAGTTAGGTCCCTCAATAGCTATCTGGGTTAAATCTAGCATGTCCCTCAACCTGCCAATAAAGGCTGTCACTGTGGGTTATCTAAGCTGTCTGGTGAGTTAGCTAGCTGGGTCCCCTGCCAATAAAGCTGTCACTGAAATCTCTGGTGAGTTAGGTCCCTCGATAGCTAGCTGGGTTAACTAGCATGCATACCTGCCAATAAAGCTGTCACTGTAATCTCTGGTGAGTTAGGTCCCTCAATAGCTAGCTGGGTTAACTAGCATGCTAACCTGCCAATAAAGCTGTCACTGTAATCTCTGGTGAGTTAGGTCCCTCAATAGCTAGCTGGGTTAACTAGCATGCTAACCTGCCAATAAAGCTGTCACTGTAATCTCTGGTGAGTTAGGTCCCTCAATAGCTAGCTGGGTTAACTAGCATGCTAACCTGCCAATAAAGCTGTCACTGTAATCTCTGGTGAGTTAGGACCCTCAATAGCTAGCTGGGTTAACTAGCATGCTAACCTGCCAATAAAGCTGTCACTGTAATCTCTGGTGAGTTAGGTCCCTCAATAGCTAGCTGGGTTAACTAGCATGCTAACCTCCCAATAAAGCTGTCACTGTCATCTCTGGTGAGTTAGGTCCCTCAACAGCTAGCTGGGTAACTAGCATGCTAACCTCCCAATAAAGCTGTCACTGTAGTCTCTGGTGATATAGGTCCCTCAATAGCTAGCTGGGTTAACTAGTATGCTAACCTCCCAATAAAGCTGTCACTGTAATCTCTGAGTTAGGACCCTCAATAGCTAGCTGGGTTAACTAGCATGCTAACCTGCCAATAGAGCTGTCACTGTAATCTCTGGTGAGTTAGGTCCCTCAATAGCTAGCTGGGTTAGCTAGCATGCTAACCTGCCAATAAAGCTGTCACTGTGATCTCTGGTGATCTAGGTCCCTCAATAGCTAGCTGGGTTAACTAGCATGCTAACCTGCCAATAAAGCTAGCCAGGAATGATAACAGGTGTTTTTAAAACTGGCTAACTTTCCTGGATGGCAATGTGAGCAGCCTCACACACACCCACAAGAGACTAACTTGGGCTGGCGTAGGCCACTTGCTGCCTGCTGGTGTGAACGCGGGGTTGGGGTGAATACATTACTGAGGTTCTTTGAGTGTTTTGTTCTTGAGCAAAGTATTAATCCAAGAGATGCTTTAATTAAAGATACCTATCTATCGTGCAGCGTAATTCCTGAAAGGCACTTAGAGGCATGAGAGGGTCTTTGATCGTCTCCCCTCTGGCCCACCGAGGCTAGGCAGACAGAACGTAGTCGGAGCGATAGAGAAGCTGAAAGGACGTTATAACCTAGCCGTTCAGTGATGGCCACTGGCAGACATTATCAACATGACTGTACCGCTGAAATCCTTCAGCGTTGTCAATCAGCTCAGTTCCCTCCGGCATGCAGAGCGGTTTTTCGAGTTTGACTGATGAACCTTTAAATCTTTGCATTCATTTTCAAATGTGTCAGTCAAGGTAGAGAAAATAATAGACGGCAGAGCAAGGTATGAGTGCTTAAAACAAAAGTAGCCCAGTTCAGATACACGATGGTGTCAAGTCTTATTACGACCCGTCTGTTCCATTCCCGTTTTGTTTTGCCACAGTTTATGGCATGTCTGTCAGGGAACATGAATTAACGTCGGATCAGGATAGCCGCAGATCATGTGTTCAGTGACCATCTGCCTTTTAAGTGCGCGAGTTAATATCCCGTATGCATATTTGATAATGGAGCAAAACTTGCTGAAGGCAAGGTGCTTCTCTAGTTTCTCATAATTGCTCAAGAACATGTCAACCACACTAATACCAGCCCTGACAGGAACAATCAAACCAAGCTGTCTGTTTGTCCTGGAGGCGAATGGTCATGGGAAAGTTTGTGATGGCCAAAATGTTCATGTTGACATGATAATAACACTTCAAAGCGAAACAACAAAAGTCGCCACACTGGTTTGGCTTGGATGATGCCAGAAATAAAGCCGCGCCTGTCTTCGGGCACTCGTTTGTTCTTTCACAGAGATTTCCTGACTGTCTCAGCCCTTCCTCATTCTGGCCCCCTGTGAACCAGACGCTTCTACGGTTTCCTTTCTGTGGTCAGCTACAGGGTACTGTAATGTCCGTCAAAAGGTCTGGGTGGTCCTCTAGTAAAGGTGGAGTTCAACTACCAACCAAGAATTTGGAATTAAATTCCATATCTTATAAGGTGGTAGTAACTTCAGGCTCCTGAAGATGGCGCTGCATGAGGATAATGGGGCTAAAAGTCCCTGCAGGGTGTGAGTGACGGGATCCATAGATTGGGAAGAGGTGGTACAGTGCAGGGAATGTCTTGCTCCATGTGTGGAAAACGCTCCAGAGCAGATGTTCATGATTGGCTAAAAGGAGTGACTGAGCATTTGGGCGTGGCCAAAGACCATAGTGTGAAGGAAGCAGCTGAATCTGCAGGTGTATGGAAGCGTACGGCCATACGGCTCTACCAGCAGTGGCTACAATCCCAGTGTACAGGGAATTCTGCTCGGAATTGTGCCAGGGAAGGCATCCACCAAATCTGGCCCAACTGACCAATTCTTTGATGGTAGAGTGTCTGAACATTGATGGGGCCTCCATCCAGAAACTTGTCCAGTCCATGCCCAATCCAATGCCAGCTGTTATATATGCTTGTGGAGGTGTTAGACGCTATTAGGTACGTTTCAGTCATAGTGACTCATCCAGTGAGCTTATATATAATTAGATATTTAATATAGGAATATAATATCATTCTGGGAATTCTATTTATTATGACCTATTATAACAAGCGTATTAGAATCATGTTCTACACTCATCTGCAGACAGATTGCTTCAAATGGCCAAAAACAGAGATTCCAGATTGATCCCAGATTGATCCCAGACTGATTTCGGTATACTTTAAACATTCCCAACATTCCTCAGAACAGCTGCACACGCTTGCATCTTATTTCCAGTTCAGGTTCTACAAACCGTCAACAGCCAGCACTGCAGATAAAGTGCTTACATAGTTGGACAGATGACGGAGATCATCCAATATTCATTTATCTGTAAACCATAACTCTTCCTTATGCCTTCCAGCACACTGGTGTAACCATGATCTTGCCCCCTGGCCCCCCAGTTTCCCTCACGACTTCATATAAATAAATTAATTACTTGGAATTGACTTGCTAACTATTATTATGTTCCAAGCAAGTTGAAATAGGTTGCCAAGCCACTCCACCCACTGTGGCAGTACATCATATTCAGCCGTCTGCCCCGACGCCACCCAACGAGAACATTTATCATACATCATGACTTTTTGTGCTGAGTTATTTCAAAGTTTTTCATCATTTAACATTTTGGAATTACAAATACTTCACATAATCCACTGCAGGATGTAAATGTTCTGGTTGGAATTGTTTACAGAAGAATTCAATTAGGATTAAAATGCGAGATATACAGACATCAGATTTCACCTCATCAATGGGGGGTAGGTAGCTGTAAGAGGGGCTCAAGAAAGATTTAAGGGGACGCAGTTACTGCCATGGACCCCAGTGCTCCACCCACCAACTTATCCAATGCTAAACCAACGCTCCTGTAACGAGGGACACGACGAGGAAGTCACAGAAGCAACTAACAGAGACAAAACACCAAGCCTGAACAAAGGGAACCACAGGGAGTTTAAAACAGCAAGGACTTACCATCAACACCTGTGAAGGGGTGGAGCTACAAACTAGGGACAGGTGAGGGGCCTGACAAGGGGGCAGAGACAGGAGGAGCAATAACCAAAACAAACAGGAGCACATGGAAATGACAAGACAGAAATGGTAAACCAGAGAAAACGTGGATAAACAGGGGATAGACTAGACAGAACGTGACATCCCCAATGAACGGAAGCAGGAGTCATTGGAATGACTGATACCGTTATACCGTTATACAGTGACCTACACCGAGCATCCTAGATGTGGTCACATGACAGTTGGTGAACCTATGAACAGCTTGTTTTTGTGTACCTATAAGTTTCCAACCCATTTAAGAGCTTTAATGCTTTTATAACTTCTTCTATATTATATATACCCATATTTCATATAACTATTCTGATTATTCCTGGAATATAACGATGGAATACAAGTTATGAAATTGTTGTTGTGACATATGCTGCTGGTATTTTGACCTTATAATACTTACAGAAGACGCCATGTGACCTCTTTGTCACGATAAGGCTGATCTTTTATATGATCATCCCTTAAGGGGGGATGGGTCTGGGCTCCTATGGCTTAATTACTCTTCCCTAAAATGTATAATTACATTTTCCAGTGTTGGGTGTGGTCCGGAACCCCACAAGCTGATGAATCTGATTCAATAAAAGTGAATTCAAAGAGAACTTGGTCAAATCTTGGCGAAGGACGTGTGTTCTGAGGATGTAAGTGAATTGTCTACTATCGGTGTCACATCCTCACCCTTCATTCATTCAACTTCTGAGCCGCTTATCCTTCTGCGTTATAAAGGGCACTATCCTAGCTCTCATTGGGCGGAAGGCAGGAAACACCCTGGACACCAATCCATCACAGGGCAGACACACATTGACACCTAAGGGGGCAATTTAGCAACTCCAGTTGACTATACACTCATTGAGATTCAAGATTCAAGAGATTCAGTTTTATTGTCATATACACAGCATAACAAGCAGTTACACTGTACAATGAAAATCTTACTTTGTAGTTCCTCCATTCCCGACAGCTTTAAAAAATAAATATCAATATAAAAGGAGAGAGAAAAATAAGAAGTATAGTACAAACCGGATTCCAAAAAAGTTGGGACACTAAACAAATTGTGAATAAAAACTGAATGCAGTGATGTGGAGGTGCCAACATCTAATATTTTATTCAGAATAGAACACAAATCCCAGATCAAAAGTTTAAACTGAGAGAATGTATCATTTTAAGGGAAAAACATGTTGTTTCAAAATTTCATGGCATCAACAAATCCCAAAAAAGTTGGGACAAGGCCATTTTTACCACTGTGTGGCATCCCCCCTTCTTCTTACAACACTCAACAGACGTCTGGGGACAGAGGAGACCAACTTCTCAAGTTTAGAAATAGGAATGCTCTCCCATTCATGTCTAATACAGGCCTCTAACTGTTCAATCGTCTCGGGCCTTCTTTGTCGCACCTTCCTCTTTATGATGCGCCAAATGTTCTCTATAGGTGAAAGATCTGGACTGCAGGCTGGCCATTTCAGTACCCGGACCCTTCTCCTACGTAGCCATGATGTTGTGATTGCTGCAGAATGTGGTCTGGCATTATCTTGTTGAAGAATGCGGGATCTTCCCTGAAAGAGATGATGTCTAGATGGGAGCATATGTTGTTCTAGAACCTGAACATAGTTCTCTGCATTAATGGTGCCTTTCCAGACATGCAAGCTGCCCATGCCACAAGCACTCATGCCACCCCGTACCCCATAAGACACTAAAGGACAAGTTTCTGGATGTAGGCCAGGTCAAAGTTCAGACACTCTCATATCAAAACTGATCAGTTGGGACAGATTTGGTGGATGCCTTCCCTGGCACAATTCTGAGGAGAGTGTCCCGTAGACTGGGATTTTAGCCACTGCTGGTAGACCCTTATGACCGTATGGAACGAGACACTCCCTGCACCCTACCACCTCTTCTCAATCTATGGACCCAGTCACTCACACCGTCCAGGTATTTATAGCCCCCTCATCCCCATGCAGCGCCATCTGCAGGAGCCTGAAGTTACTACCACCCTAAGCACGCAAGGTGAGTTTGAGTGTATGCTGATATTCACCATGAGCTTGTCTGAAGTAGGATGTGAGTAAGCGAGCAAGACATCGATTCCATCACCTCAGAAACTGGTCAGCCATGATGACCTTGCAGATATTATCCTCTACAGCGCTCGGTGATTCTTCAGCGCGCTCTAAATGTATCCCTGTGTTTATCACATTATGCATTCACGTCAGCATCTTCCCCATTTAAAGCAGCGTCCTCCTTTTCCGTGTCATGGGTTTGCCGCCTTTTGTCGGAAATCATATTCGGCTAACTCTCCAGCTGCTCCTCCACTCCTCTGTCCCCGTCCAAGCCTGCGGTGTGAAATCCCAGACTCTGTCCGTGGGAGTGCTGCGGTGAGTCAGATGTCAATTCGCCTTTTCCTCAGTTTAGACGAGATTAACTTGTCAAACAACTGGTCCTCTGCCAGGCTGCTCTTTCTGAGCGGCTCTGAGAGTCTGATCCTTTCTTGGACTGATAGTTTGAGGCTTAGCGGAACGCAGGGGGCGAGGAGAAGGGAGAGAAGGGGGCTGTGGATTTAGGATCACTTTACCTGGATTCGGCCGTGTGGGACGGCCGGATTAGCTGCTTTTGGGCCTGTGGCGCGCGAGTCTGCACCCACCTTATCCCCCCGCCAGCTCAGCGCGCCGCTGCGTACACAGGCGGCTCAGGTGCATTCAAGCCCAGAAGCTACAAGACGCATACGGGAAGGAGTAAGGAAACAACGCCTCCGCAATCTGTGTAGTACATATCTGTGATTGGAGTTTAGACGCAGCAAACGAAACGTGGGCTGCGTTCGCATGGCAGGGCGAAGTGGCACAGGCCTGATGTTTTTTGGCCTGAATGTGAGACAGATTGGATTAGTTTGGATACTTATCCGGCCTCGTGGTGTTCAGAAGTTTCAGAAGGTGGTCTATCTGGGTAGTAAGAGTTCATGTGCTCTGATAAACATCAATATTACATCGAGTACATGTGACTATAAAACAATGGGCGGTCCTTTCCAAACCTCTTCCTGAGGACGCCTGGTATCATTTGCAGTTATCAGCCAACACCTGGTTTGACTATTCAGAACCTTGCTATGTTAAAGCTGACAAATCCATGTGACTGCTGGAGGCTTCCAGGAGACATCTGGAACCAAACTTGTTCCTTTAAGGAGCTCACAAGATACACTACACTGCCAAAAGAATTCGCTCGTCTGCCTTCCCACAGATATGAACTTGAGTGACATACCATTTTTAATCCATAGGGTTTAATACGATGCTGGTCCACCCTTAGCAGCTATAACAGCTTCCACTCTTCTGGGAAGGCTTTCCACGAGGCTAGGAATGGGTATATGGGAATGTTTGACCATTCTTCCAGAAGTGAGTCTGTGAGGTCGGACACTGATGTTGGACGAGAAGGCCTGGCTTGCAGTCTCCACTCTAATTCATCCCAAAGGTGTTCTATTGGGTTGAGCCCAGGACTGTCCAGTTCCTCCACACCAAACTTGCTCATCCATGTCTTTATGGACCTTGCTTTGTGCACTGGTGTGCGGTCATGTTGGAACAGGACGAGGCTATCCTCAAACTGTTCCATAAAGTTGGGAGCATGACATTGCCCTGAGTCTCCTGGTCTGCTGGAGCATTAAGAGTTCCTTTCACTGGAGCTAAGGGTCCGAGCCCACCTCCTGAACAACTACAACCCCACACCATAATCCTCCGTTCACCGAACTTTACACCTGGCACAACGCAGTTAGGCAAGTACTGCTTTCCTGGCAACCGCCGAACCCAGACTCGTCTATCAGATTGCCAGATGGAGAAGAGTGATTCGTTACTCCAGAGAACACGTCTCCACTGCTCTAGAGCCCAGTGGCAGCACTTTACACCACTGCCTTCGATGCTTTGCATTGCGCTTGGTGATGTGAGGCTTGGATCCAGCTGCTCTGCCTTGTAAACCCTTTCCTACACGCTGTTCTTGAGTTCATCTGAAGACCACATGAAGTTTGGAGGTCTGTAGCGATTGATAGTTGGCGACCTCTGCGCTTCATGCGCCTCAGAATCAGCTGGCCTCGCTCTGTCATTTTACATGGCCTACCATTTCGTGGCTGAGTTGCTGTCATTCCCAATGTGTTCCCGACTGTGGAATACTTAGTACTGAGGAAATTTCCCGACTGGACTTGTTGCATTGGTGGCATCCTATCACGGTACCACACTGGAATTCACTGGGCTTCTGAGAGCGACCCATTCTCTCGCTAACGTCTGTAGAAGCAGTCTGCCTGCACCTGTGGCCATAGAAGTGGCTGGAACACTTGATTGGATGGGTGAGTAAATATATTTTTTGCCAATATAGTGTATTTACTTTTTGGAAAATAAGAACTTCTTGTTAACGCTTGGCTGCCTATGACTTTTGCACTGCACGTCCATGCAGCTGTAATGTCAGGGAAGATACACTGAAGTTCCATGAGTGTACCTTTCTGAGTTTGGGTTTGTATCAGATCTCATAAGCTGCTTAAATGAACATACAGCCCTGTAGTTGTGGTGTAGCATTGCATAAGCTGCCAGCCCCGCCATTGCTGTGATGTAGCGTCAAGTGGACCGCCCAGCCCACATCGAGACTGCCGTGTGGCTCTTTATAACTGTCATTAATGACACTTGGTGGGTAGGTTTGCCATCACGAGACATGCCAATGATTCGAGTTTCACGCTCGGCTGTGCACGTGAAGTCAGCAAGAACAGGCCGTATCACTGTACCTGACTAACACAACAGCCAAGATTGTGGACATTCAGTAAAGCTCTCTATGGGTCAGCCTGTGTAGGTGCCAGCACCATTGGCAGCGACTAGAACTACATGCATGCAGGCCGTTACCATGACGGCCCTTAACAACACATCATCATTACTAAAGGCCAGACTGCCATGGAATGCCATCTTCAGTGACGAGTCCCACTTCTGTCTTGGTGGAGACGACCAACGAATCCGCGTATGGAGGCACCGTGGTCAGCACCAAGATGAACAGTTTGCTGTCACGCTTCACACATCCAGAAGCCCTGGGGTCACTCCACCTCCACCCCTACTGCACCATCTCCAGGAACTGTGTGAGGATGTTCAAGCTGCATGGGCTGGATTATCACAGGACACCATTAGGAACCTCCATGCTGAGACGTCTGGCATGTTGCGCTAGCAAGCATGGTGGCCTGACTCCATACTTAGAGACACTACTAAAACATCTAAATCTGAATGGTAACCTTTATCTTCCTTCCCAACAGCCCTGCAATCCCACACCTCCTTCTGGGTGCAGCATTTACTTTGATGAAGAGAATACCCATGCAGCCTCATCCTGTGCCAGTATTTCTGTGGCAATCAAAGCAAACGGTGCCAATATCTTTCCAGTTTATGAACACCAGAACACTGCCGAAATTGTGCTGTTATGTTGCTGTTTATGATGCATATATTTCAAAAATTGCCAGTGCAATCAAACAAGCATGGTGAAGTTTAATAGAGGACGATTGTTCATGAGATGCTTGTGTAGCAATGTTCACGTTTGATAGTTCACAACCCAGTAACTCAGTGTCTCCAGTGATGTTCTGGGAGGGGGGGGGATGTACAAAGGACTAGCATGGCAGCTTGCAGTTAATCAAAGACCGCAAGCTGGAAACCCCCCCAATTACTCTTCTAGAGAAGATCCGTGTATTTGAAATTGGTGGCTTAAACTATAGCTTTAGTGCCATTCATACTCTTAAAAATCTCAAACGGATTTTACGTGCACAATTAAAAAAATTTGGTTATCAATATCGGCATCGATCCCAGCCTATATATATCGCCTAGTATCGTACCGTAGAGAAGATCCAAGGTATCGCCCACCTCCACTGTGCACAGCCGCCCCAGCGCTTAACTTCCCCCTGCTGTCTCTCACCCGGTACCTGCTGCCATTCTGCGCTCGGCTCTAATTGGTAATTATTTTTTGGGGTTAATGCCTTTATTCAGAGCGTCAGTGTGTCGTGAGGAGTGGAGGATTAGGGGCCTCGGGGGGACGCGGTGCGAGATGAGACCCTGGCAGCGGGAGAGCAGCTCATTTTTACACAGGCAGAGACGGAGGACAGCTCATCTTTGATCCGCCGGGGTCTTCGCAGGCCAGAGGGGTGACAGCTGCACTTTCTTTAGCCCACATTTGAATTTGAATTCTATCTTATGATGCAGCTATGCGCCGACTTGGCAGGGCAGTGGGGTAATCTGCTGCGCACAAACGCCGAGGCTTTCTTCCTGTGTGCCCTCACAGAGATTTGAGTAATTAAAGTTAAATGGAATGCATTAAAAAACTCACTTGTACCGGTGGCTGTCTTGCTTGTGCCAAGTATGAATAGTAAAGGGCTGTCCTTCGCTCTCTAATCCCTTGTACTATTTCTGCCCCTGTGACTTTGGCTGGCCCTGCACTGGAAGCTCGGCTCTCTTCACATCTTTGCAAGCTGAAAAAGTGTAACTTCTGAACTCTCGACAGTTAATTGGAATAAACATCTGTGTTGCTTGTCAGCCTTAGCGATCCTTCCTTTCTCGCAGTCACATTCGGAACCTGCACCGCTCTGCACACCAAATGCACATGTAGTCTTGGCATGTAAAAAACAGGAAGCAGCGCTCGCACCCATACCAGTGTAGCAGATACTGGCACTCGGAGGGGAAACGTCGGCATCATCCAGTCAGTGATTTGTAAACAATGTCATTCAAAGTGGTTTAATGTGAAATGGTTCATTGTGTGGAGAAACATAGTCATAGTCAAATAGTCCGAGTCAGATTTCTTCACCGTGATGGCGGTAATGGGAACCAGGAGACCTGATGGCTGCAAACCAAATGTAGCCATTTACCATCATCACAAAAATAGCTGCACGAATAGGTGCAGCCAGGACCGACTGGAATGAAAGTTGGTGGGTAGGTTGGACATCGTGAGACATGTGGATGGTTCTAGTTTCATGCTCGGTTGCGCATGTGACGTTAGCAAGGACGGCTTTATCACTTTAGCCACGATTCCAGACCTGTATGAGCAGTGATGCCCTCCATGAGTCATCCTCATTAGTGCCAGCACCATTGGCAGGCGACAGCACCACGCAGGACTGCATGCACTCAGATCGTTACCATGACTGTCCTTAGCACCACATCAATGTCGCCGAAGACTGATATGGTGTTGTGCCAGACTGTCATGGAGTGACTCAGAATGGCAGCGGGTCATCTTCAGTGACCAGTCTACGAATCCGTGTATGGAGGCACTGTGGTCAGCACCAAGATGAACCGTTTGTTGTCACGGGTTTGTTGTCAAGAAGGCCTGGTGTCGCTCCACCTCCATCCCTACCGCACCATCTGCAGGAACTGTGTGAGGATATTCAAGCTGCATGGGATGGATTAGCACAGGACAGCATTAGGAACCTCTACACCTCCATGCCGAGACGTCTCACATGGCGGCTCGGCGCCATATTGAGAGACACTACTTCTGTATGTGTAGCTCAATAAATATTGACCATATCAGTCAAAAAATTTCGGCTTTTGTGGATTAGATCACACGCCCTTAGGTACGATTCAGTCACCGGTGACTCATTTTTGTCTGGTGAGCTTATGGAGCAGTTCGTTATAGAGTAGTTCGCAAAACAACCAGACCAGCAACAGCACCACAAGGGAAAAGACGAAAGAGTAAACCAGAAAGTCAAAATAGAGTCAAACCAGAGAAGCTCAGAAGAATTAGCACAGGGAGAAACGCTCAGTACACACCGAGTGGCAGTATAACAGGTCAGTGTGAAAGAGGACCATTTACACAAACAGAGTAAATTACCAACAGGTGTGATCAATACTCAGGAGACTCGGATCTAGAAAGTGGAACGGGATTGGGAGATGGTGGACATGTGAAAGTGGTGGGTTATGGGAAATGGAGTCCGGGAGATTGGAGGTGACAGGAGAACCAGCAGGCATAACACATCACGGCGAAAGAAGGATGTGGTATCGGTGCATCTATATCTATACATACACTATGTTAGCATCTCAACAGCTTGTTCGAACAGGGCCTCGTTGTTTTATCTCAGTGCATCTGTAATGGTTCTGACTGATTCATACAAAGCTAATAAATGTCTGAATAAAATTCCATTGCAGTCTGCCTGGCTGTCACACAGTGTGTCATTACCTGTGGACTTTACGGTCAACAATCAACAGCACAAAGAATCCTAATCAGACCTTTTCATGTTATTGTTTAATATTCAGAGTCATGAACTTACCATACTACACTTACCAGAAATACCACAAGCACTTTCCACTTTTCCACAGGATATGATGACACAGGGAGAGCAGTGCATAACACTTTCTGGTTGTTGTTGAAGGGCTGTAGAGTATTTCAGCATTGTTTTATAATCAGTTCTAAACAATGATAAAGGCAACACAGTAATCTCAAACTAATTCTAAACTACAGCTAATTGGAACAGTTACATGGAACATGAATTCATTAATTTTCTCTTTGAAACATTATAAATACATTAAATAACAAAAAGATCACAATATAGAAGCAACAAGAGGCTGGTGGCAAATTACATGTGAACGAAAAGACAAGAAAAAAATTTAATCTCACAAAAGATGAGTCCCCTGACTGATACGTACCTAATGCCATCACCTCCACGAGCACCAATAAGAGCTGGGATTGGATTTGGCATGGACCGGACAAGTTTCTGGATGTAGCTACATCAATGTTCAGATACTCTTCATCAAAGAATGGTGCAGTTGGGCCAGATTTGGTGGATGCCTGGCACAAATCCAAAAGAGAGTTCCCTGTAGACTGGGATTTTAGCCACTGCTGGTAGACCTGTATGACCGTACGCACCTGCAGATTCAGCTACTTCCTTCACACTGTATATACTACACACTGTAGTATAGTATAGTATAGAATAGTCTATAGCAGTAGATTACACATTCGGGAGATGCCGCTCAAACTTGCTGTCAAACTTATTTAAAGGTCGAGTTTCACAGTAAGTCATTTATGCCACCTGAGCAGCTTTCACTGTGGGGGTTGGAGGTTCCCAGTGTTCCTAGGAGTGTTGTTCATTTCGGTTAATTAGCTTTTTTGTTTTGATCCATAGTTTCTTCCACATAAGATGTTTTTTGTTGTTCCTAGAACCTGTTTCAGTGGCTGGTGTAGCTCAGCAGATTCAGTTCAGTTCAGTTCAGTTCAGTTCAGTTCAGTTCAGTTCAGTTCAGTTCAATTCAGTTCAGTTATTCAACTTTATTGTCATTATACTAATACAGGGTTGTACAGTATAACGAAACACAGTCAGGCTCCTTCTACAGTGCAGTGAAGATATATGTGTGTGTGCGTGTGT
>JAMWET010005072.1:85000-87500 GCA_024036415.1 Prochilodus magdalenae | reverse complement strand
TAATGTCTCTCAGTATGGCGTCGGGACACCATGTTTGCTAAGGCAACATGGCAGACGTCTCGGTATGGAGCTGTAGAGGTTCCTAATGGTGCCCTGTGATAATCCATCCCATGCAGCTTGAACATTCTCACACAGTTCCTGCAGATGGTGCGGTAGGGGTGGAGGTGGAGTGACACCAGGCCTTCTAGACAACAAACCAGTCATCTCGACGCTGACCACGGTGACTCCACACAGAGGACTGGCACAATGTGGCATGACTCCATTTTCAAGGCTGCTGGAGTGTTTAAACACTGTGTCCACTCACTGTCCACTCTATTAGACACTCCTACCTTGCTGGTCCACCTTGTAGATGTACAGTCAGAGACGATAGCTCATCTGCTGCTGCACAGTGTGTGTTGGTCATCCTCTAGCCCTTCATCAGTGGTTACAGGATGCTGCCCACAGGACGCTGCCCACAGGACACTTCATAGTCCAGCAGTAACACTGAGGTGTCCAAGCAGGTGTCCACTGCTGTGTCTGATCTACTCACACCAGCACATGCTAACACATCACCACCCTGTCAGTGTCATTGCAGTGCTGAGAATGATCCACCACCCACATCATACCTGCTCTGTGGTGGTCCTGTGGGGGTCCTGACCATTGAAGAACAGGGTAATAGAGTATACAGAGAAACAGACGGACTACAGCCTGTACCTGTAGAACTACAGAGTGTCCTATATGGTCAGTGGAGCTGACAGAATGGACACTGAGTGTAGATACAAGGAGGTGTATCTAAGGAAGTGGCCGGTGAGTGTATGTATTTTGCTGAGAGCTGTTTTATGAAGTTACCATTTTCATGGCTGTTATCTTTTGTGCCCTTTAACATTCATTTCACACAGCGCTGGTGATGCGGAACTACCACTAACCTCCCTGTGTGTTTGATCTCTCAGTTTTATCACACTGTTCAACGTCGGCAGCGGTCTTATGCGTCCCATTCTTCTGTGTAGGTTTACATGACTGTCTTACGCAGATCAGCGGATATCCAGACTGCGTCAGTTCTGTGGGCTGTTCTTGCTCAGATTAAGCTTAGTTAAGAAATAGCAGCTTGCTAGCCAGCTACCCTGGCACTTGGTATTGACTTTGCTGGTGGACATACCAAAATACAAAGAATTACAATGTTGTGTTTGGACAGGTTCGGACAAGGCTACTCTTAGCAGATTCTCCTTCTGCTGATCTTAACGCTTTACTGTAGAATAAAAGTGAAGACATCAAACTGTAAACTAGCACTCATGGAATTATACAGTCCACCTTAAAACACTCCAGAATAGAGCTTTACAGGAGGATGGACCAGCTTTCCTAACCTGCAGTGGAGCTGATATAGAACAGGGTTTATTACTAAGCAGTTATGGAGCGATTCTATTGGTCGGTCCTTCATAAATATTCACTAACCTGAAAGGAGAACTAGAGCTTTTACACTGTGCAGAAAAAGAGATCAAAGCTGTTACACCACTAAATATATATTAGAGGTGGAGATATGGAGGAGTAGAATACTGTGTACATCAGGAGTAGATGTGGTGGATCAGGATATGCATTTTTTTCATATATATATATATATATACGCCTTGCTAGATATGTATGTGTTGGGCATCCAGTAAACCTACAGCACTGTGCAAAAGTCAGAGACCACTCTTCATTTATTTCATTTCCAGTCCAGAAAGCCATAAAGCTAATCCGCTTTTATAAAGAAGCAGAAACATAAAATATATATAAAACTAAAAGCTACAAACAACCCGGGTCTTCTAACCACCTGGAACACGAGTTGGACGACCACCAAACCTGTCCCCGTCAGATAAACAGCACTTACACCTTTCATCTTCGAGAGAGAGGAGTACATCAAGCTCCACTCCTGCTTCAGATCTGAGAACATCTCCAGGTGTTTCTGTCCATCCCTCTACTGTAAAACACAGCTCAATGCTATGGGGGTCTGAAAGGAGGTGTAGCTGTTCCAGAAGATCCTCGCTGAGAAAAGGAGACATGCACATCAAACAAAGAAGCTGCTGGTGTTCTCAGAATAGTGGACTGACCACCCCGGGCTTCAGAACCTCAGTACTGCTGAATGGGTTATCCGTATTAGGCCGGTGTGGTGTAAGGAGTCTTGTCCAAAGACTCTTATTGGTGTAGCTTAGCATTTGCTACCTAGACCTGGATTTGAACTCCCGTCTCCCACATGAGGTGGTAGCTCTCTGGTGGGTAGTGGTATCACCCGCTGGGCCATACCAACCACATCTGTGTGTTATTTGGATGGTGAGAAGCAGGAAACCAGATGAACCAACTTCTAGGACTGAACTTTGGGAGTCTCTTGAAAAGAATAGAGGCTGCAGTAACAGAATGGACACACTGAATACTGTCATTGACATTGACTTTATGAGATAGATAGATAGATAGATAGATAGATAGATAGATAGATTGATTATCAGATGTGGTTGGTATGGCCCAGCGGGTGATACCACTACCCACCAGA
>JAMWET010005072.1:55000-82500 GCA_024036415.1 Prochilodus magdalenae | reverse complement strand
GTGTAGAACCTCTCTTCAAAGGGCTCTTTATGGAGCCTGGTTCCAATAGCCAGTGAGATTTGGAGTCACCTGGGACTGCAACGTAACTGATTGCATGCAATACCTTCATGGTTCCACAAGGAATGGTTTAAAAAAAGGTTCTTCATGGAACCTTTGTGTAGAACCTCTCTTTAAAGGGCTCCTTATGGAGCCTGGTTCCAATAGCCAGCAAGATTTGGAGTCACCTGGGACTGAAACGTAACTAATCGCATGCAATACCTTCATGGTTCCACAAGGAATGGTTTAAAAAAAGGTTCTTCATGGAACCTTTGTGTAGAACCTCTCTTTAAAGGGCTCCTTATGGAGCCTGGTTCCAATAGCCAGCAAGATTTGGAGTCACCTGGGACTGAAACGTAACTAATCGCATGCAATAGCTTCATGGTTCCACAAGGAATGGTTTGAAAAATGGTTCTTCATGGAACCTTTGTGTAGAACCTCTCTTTAAAGGGCTCCATATGGAACCCTTGAAACGCGCTAAACGAACTAATCGCATGCAATACCTTCATGTAGAACCTTCATCTTTGTGTCTCGTTTAAGCGGGTAATACTTAAGGGCCTCTAAAGGGCTTCTTAAGGAGCCTGGTCCAATAGCCAGCACTTTGATTCACCTGCTCCTTATGGAGCCTGAACCTCTCTTTAAAGGGCTGCTTATGGAGCCTGGTTCCAATAGCCAGCAAGATTTGGAGTCACCTGGGACTGAAACGTAGCTAATCGCATGTAATACCTCCATGAGCACCCATAACAGCTAGGATTGGATTTGGCATGGACTGGACAAGTGCTGAGAATGATCCACCACCCACATAATACCTGCTCTGTGGTGGTCCTGTGGGGGTCCTGGCCATGGTAGAAAAGGGTAGCCAAGTATACAGAGAAACAGATGGACTACAGTCTGTAATTTTGGAACTACAGAATGGTCAGTGGAGTTGATAAGAGTGTAGATACACGAAGGTGGTTTTAATTTTTAATATTAATTTTACTTTATTAATATTAATTTTAACATGGAAGTCGGTTTATGTATTCTCTTGATCACCTAAAAGCAGGTTTGATATTTAGCTCATGGGTTGGATCAGTAGAGCAGCTGAGAATATACCGGCTAGGTTCCATTGACTGTAATGGAGTAGATAGCTCAGTTGTGTGAATAAGGCTAAGCAGTGGAGAAACGGCTTCGGTGTACATACATCTTTTATTTATGTGTGGTAATTATTTGATCCATATGGTTGGCAAGAGTTGGAAATGACTTGAAGGCACTTAATAAATAATTCTTTTCAGTAAACATGTCGGAAATAAAGACAAAAAAGTCAAATGCTTACTTGGACATGATGTCAGTAGGAGCTGTTTGACTTTGGCGTGCTGTGGGATTGATGAATAATACATATTAGAGTGTGGACTGTAGTTCACTGGAGTGGGATCTGTAGTTTTAGTGGCCAACAGTTCTGGTTCCCAGACCCACACAAAGCATAATCCTGGACTAAAAGAGAATTTCCAATGATAACTCCCCATTGACACTGAAACGCAGTCCTAGATTAGCCCTAATCCAGGTCCGGGAAGCCAGCATTTACGCAAAGGGTCTCAGAGTTAATATGGTAGCTTTGCGCTAGTTACTTGGGTTGCATTGGCTCTCAGGAGGCGCCAAGCTCACAGTAGGAGACTTAGACGTGGTCAATGCTGGTGTCCTGTCCTGGGTGCATGTGTATGTTGATATTGGGTGTGGGGTAGGGTTGCCACCTTTGCAGAAATGAAAATAAAGGACAGGGGGAGTGTGTAAGGGTGAAAATGTGCGGTGTAGGAGCCAGCCACGGAAAAAGGCACTGGTCCCGGGACTCTTTAAAGACACACGCCCAGGACACACTCCATGCGGGGTAGAAGTAGTGTTTATTGGCCCAAGTAACCACACATCTCACCATTACTGTCCGGAGTAACTTAGAAGCAGCTGCATCAGACGGGAGGCTAGGCTACAGCTAGCTCCTTCGTCCCGCGCAGAGAGCTACAGCGCAATAGTCAAGTGCACGTAATCAACCGATACAAGTGGTCATATGTGAGTGACGTGTTCAAAATCGCGTCCCGTGTATGATTCTGGGGGCTTGGTTGGGATTTTGAGAGAGATTGTGATCATTCATGTGTGTATGACAGATGTGTATATGGGACATTTATGAAAATACGGAAAAATTTACGGACATTTACGAAAATACGGAACAAATCAATTGCTTTAATACGGGACGCAACATTTAATTGCCAAATAAAGGACGGTTCCGTATTTTAACGGATGGTTGGCAACCCTAGTGTGGGGTAGTTTGGTGGGTTGAGTCTCTACCACGTGGAATATGTGTGGCCAATTTTGACCTGCCTGCCTTCCTAAATAGTAGTTGTTCCTTACTGTTGTTCATTAAAAGAGCATTCGCCCAACATGTACCACATTCTACACCAACATCGCCCTAAAACTACAGATCCAACATCGCCCAGGTGGGATAGGGCTGCCAGTGGCCTGGAGTGACCTGCTGTCACATGGGGAAACGTGGTTAATGTTGTTTTTCTGCAGTTACAAATATGTGTATGTGTTCGTTGTGCGGTATTGTGATGGGTTGTGGGGTAGTTTGGTGGCAGATGGCATATGTGTGGCTACATATGGCCTGTCTGCCTCCATGAGTGGCAGTTTTTCATTGCTGCTGTTCATTAAAAGAACGTCCGCCCACATGTACAATCTGTTTCCTTTGTGTTCTGGTTCTACACGAACACCGCACTGGTGTCAGAGGTGGGATGGTGCTTCCCAGTGGCCTGGAGATTAAGTGCTTCCACAAACTGAAGGGCAGAGAGGATGGAGAGTGGCTGAAGACTGAGAAGTGAAAGCAATGGACTACCACAAAGGCTGCAGAACAAACAGTGTGGTGAGGACAGGGGAGCAAAAGAGGCAGCAGCGAGGATCCCCGGCCTGCTGCTAGCAAGGACCACTGGCAGAGCAGAGTAGCAGACTGGCAGTGCTGGTCACGCTTCTCCAGCGACACACGGAGCAGGCACTGGTGTGGTTGGCCAGGCAGGTCCTACTCAAAGAGCAGACAGCCGGGCTGGCAGCAGAGCTGACTGCAATGGTTTAGAATGCATTTGTGCAGTTGGTGCTGGACTGCTTCCTGGATGTTGACCAGCTTTCGTTCTGTGCTAGCCTAGGCTGAAAGCCAGGGCTTTAGCATACACAATAGTATGTGAGGGAATCCTGCACGACTAGGGAGTGACTGCAGCACTCAGTTTCTCTGCTGTGGTGCAAAATTGGAAAGCATGTGACCTGGTATGCCAAGAAGCCTATATGTTGAATGGGGCAGTGGGTTTTCCGAAACCCCTGCTGAGGAAAGACCGTTAGGGGGATGCAGCTTGCTTCCACACGACCCAGGGACTCTGCTCAGACTCTGTAAGGTGGCGACAGAACTTTGAAGGGGGCCTATGTAGCATACCCTTTCTAAAATATAATATCGCTTGCTCTTGTAAAATAGTTTTTGCTTTTGTGTCATGTGAAACTACTCCCTCAGGCTAGTTACCTCCATAGTTCAGCGGCATATATATCCATATAGTGATCTTACAAAATAGGTGACTTAACGTTTAGCTCCTGAACGTCTAAAGGGACCACAGGGTACTCCAGGTAGGTTTGGTATGTCCATGTGGAACTCCCTTGTACACAAGTGACTTTTTGACTCATGATCACCAACAGAACCGGATCACTGTTTAGCACTACGCTGCATGAAGTCAGGTTATGTTTTTACTGCCTCCTAGACTGGCCACTACCACAATCCAGCCATCTTCATTTCATATTTTCATTTCAAGTGGCCTGTCAGGGTCACTACTGCATAAACCTCAGCAGAGAAGTGGGCGAGCAAGGCCGGCGTTTATCACAATATTGACTTTTTAGCCCACCATTGTTTCTTTCTGTCCTAGACAGGGCACTTAAGGCGAGCACATGCAGGATCGATGCGCCGGAGAAAAGGCTGCCGTCAGCTTCCTGTCAGGAAGACTCTGTTTTGTCCCGTTCGCACAGACCCAATAAAAAGCAGATGTGGGAAACATCTCAAAGGACTTTGGTGCCACTGTGGGGATGTCCCAGACCCCAGGGTGCTTTACTCCACTGAGGGCTGTCCACCAATCATGGAATAAGGAATGCAGATTTTAAGGTGGGCACCAGATCCATCTCATCCTCAAACGGAAGCTTGTTGTGTCACATGGCTTTATTCAAGACTGACCCACACAAGGCTGCTCTCAGTGGGCTGGCCTAATTCCAATCAGTCCAAAATGTCGTATTTTATCCCGGTCCAGTTTATTCAGTCACATGCATTTAGGTTAAGTAAGCTCACTGGACAAACAATGAGTCACCTTGTTTGTTTAAGGTGGTAGTAACTTCAGGCTCCTGCAGATGGCGCTGCACGAGGACGATGGAGCTATAAATACCTGTGGGGTGTGAGTGACGGGATCCATAGATTGGGAAGAGGTGGTACAGTGCAGGGAATGTCTCGCTCCATGTGTGGAAAACGGCTCCAGAGCAGATGTTAATGATTGGCTAAAAGGAGGGACTGCATGTGGGCGTGGCCAAAGACCATAGTGTGAAGGAAGTAGCTGAATCTGCAGGTGTATGGAAGCGTACGGTCATACGGGTCTACCAGCAGTGGCTACAATCCCAGTCTACAGGGAATTCTCCTCGGAATTGTGCCAGGGAAGGCATCCACCCAATCTGACCCAACTGACCAAGTCTTTGATGGAAGAGTGTCTGAACGTTGATGTGGCTACATCCAGAGACTTAACCAGTCCAAGCCAAATCCAGTCACAGCTGTTACTGGTGGAGGTGTTACAGGCTAGTAGGTACGTTTCAGTCACAGGTGACTCACTAATCATATTTCCAGGTGTTACCAATAAGCAATAACATTTTCCAAAATCTCAATCCATATTCTTTGGCCCTTTCACTAATATAAGGCCAGTGAAAGTTGACCATGGAGCTTTGAAATCTTATAAGCCATAATTTTTGATACAGTTTACTAAAAGATTTACAAATTGCAAAGACAGCTGGGAGCCCAGGTGACCACCATCACTCCACAGTCTACGCCTACAGCGGTAGTGGAGGGTGGATGAGCCGGACCCACCCTTTCATCTCTCCTGTAGTCAGAATCATTTTTTCCCACCAAGGAAGCCAACAACAATAATACTTCAGGAATGTGTCCCAGCCTGGCCGTCCTGGGTGCTGCTCCACCGCCTCTTCCCCAGCATGCATAATAAGCGGCTACGCGGGGATCTCTCTAGAAAGAGATTTCCTGGTAAGTAGAGCAGCCGAGCTTCTCTGGAGATGCAGGCCCCACCAGGAAAGGGGGAAATGAAAATTGAAATTATAAAAAGAACAAAACAGTGGAGCCTTGCTGTTTTAATGATAATTTCAGGAACTTTTTCAAAAGGAAGCTCGCACAATCACGTAACAAGAAGCAAGGGACCGAGGAGGGAAGGCGGAATTATTTAATTACCCCCTACGAGTAATATATTTACTTTTTATGTGCCCTATTTTAACAGAGATCTCTTTCTGGTTCTAATAACGTATTAATTTTCCCAGTTTCTTTGTATTTTCTTTAGCCATTGTCAGAAAAAAACTCATGGAATGAACTATTTTGGGTCTGAAAACTGTGGAAAAGTTACGTTCCTCCATCATCACAATAATAGCTGCACCCAGAAGAAATCCAGCAACAGGAATGAAACTTGGCGGGTAGTTTTGACTATATGAGGCATGCAAATAAAAAGTTTCACGCTCAGCTGCACATAAGCAAGGACAGGCCTTATCACTGTATCTGACTGTCTCAGCGGTTGCGGATATTCAGCTAGCAGTGATGTCCTCCATGAGTCACCCTGTTAGTGCAGCACCAGATGGCTGCACCACACAGGACTACATGCACGCAGACTGTTAGGTCGACTGCCCTTAACACCACGTCACCGTCACCAAAGACTATAATGGTGTCGTGCCAGGCTGTCATGGAGTGACTCAGAATGGCAGAGGGTCATCTTCAGTGACGAGTCCCGCTTTAGTCTTGGTGGAGACGACCAACGAATCCGTGTGTGGAGGCACCGTGGTCAGCTCCGGGATGCATGGTTTGTCGTCACGTGGTACGCGTCTAGAAGGCCTGGTGTCACTCCACCTCCACCCCTACCGCACCATCTGCAGAAACTGTGTGAGGATAATCAAGCTGCATGGGATGGATTATCACAGGACACCATTAGGAACCTCTACAGCTCCATACCAAAACGTCTGGCATGTTGGGTTAGCAAGCATGGTGGCCTGATGCCATACTGAGAGACAGACTTCTGTATGTGTAGCTCAATAAATATTGATCATATCAGTCTAAATTTATCATCAGTTATTGATCCTGGGCATCTTTATCTTCCTTCCCAATAGCACTGCCCTTCCACACTTCCTTCCGGGTGCAACTATTCTTTTGATGATGAGTGTGTATATAAACTTATATAGTAGCAATAAAAATAATAATGAAAGCATGTTTACGGTCAAATTTAAATATTTCATATGGCTATCAGGAAAATTATACAAGAGAGCATAATTTAGGACCTACAGGGGTTGGACAATGAAACTGAAACACCTGTCATTTTAGTGTGGGAGGTCTCATGGCTAAATTGGACCAGCCTGGTGGCCAATCTTCATTAACTGCACATTGCACCAGTAAGAGCAGAGTGTGAAGGTTCAGTTAGCAGGTAAGAGCACAGTTCTGCTCAAAATACTGCAATGCACACAGCATTATGGGTGATATACCAGAGTTCAAAAGAGGACAAACTGTTGGTGCACGTCTTGCTGGCGCATCTGTGACCAAGACAGCAAGTCTTTGTGATGTATCAAGAGCCACGGTATCCAGGGTAATGTCAGCATACCACCAAGAAGGACGAACCTCCACCAGCATCACGTAGTGACCTGGCCACTGTCCTGCAAGAGGAATGGCTTAAACTCCCTCTGACCACTGTGCAGGACTTGTATGTCATTCCCAAGACGAACTGACGCTGTATTGGCCGCAAAAGGAGGCCCTACACCATACTAATAAATGATTGTGGTCTAAAACCAGGTGTTTTAGTTTCATTGTCCAACCCCTGTATATTTAAGATGTGGCACAGGATGAAAGATCATTAGTCTGCACAGAGTCTGCCAGGTAAAATGTCCTGCTCATCTTCTTGGGTCACTGTATGTTAATGAAGGTGTTGAACTGGTTTGGCCATCTCTACCAATCGGCAGAGGTGTTGTAGACTAACATGTAAAACAATGAGACATCATTAGAGTCTTTCAATATATGTGCCTTTACTGTTCTTATCCATAGAGAAAGCAAGCAACATGTAAATCACTCCATATATGTTGATCATTTCTGGTGGAAGGTAAAGCTTAAAGGTAAGCTCATTTTATCTGCATATTATAGTTTTAGAGGTTTTGATGAACAGAATTATGTAACTTTCTACACCAAAAATGTGTCTAAAAGAGTAAAAAACTAAAATTAGGTAATAGTATGGCCAAATGGTATAAATGTTTTTTATGTTATGGTAAATGTGTCTATACTGAGCTTATGTAATTAATTTATTGACTATATCGTCGCTGTCCAAAGAAAAACAGGTATCTCCAAAATGACAACTTTACAGGAGAAGCCAAAAACCTCGTTTCATTTGAATAGAAGTCAATGGAACCAGACGTCTTTCCAAACTGTTTTGGGCCATTTCTGTGGGTCCATTCTTCATTAAATTTCCACACAGTGTAAACAGCAGCTAATGTGATCAAATGAGTCATAAAAGTAAAAATCAAAAAATGGAGATACATGGTTTTCTTTGGACAGCGACAATATGCTGTTTGATTATGGTCCCAGACAAACAAATAAAACAAATTCTTTTTTCTTGGATACAGGGTTAAAAGTATGCAAAAAACTTGCGTTACCAAATGGTTTAGTTGTTTTTTGTTATGCTAAAGTAGTCTATGCTAAGCTAAAGTAATTAAAATTGACTATTTGCTTTACTATTATTGCCCCAAACAAACAAACAAACAAACACATCCTGTTTCTTTTTCTTGGTTAAAGGGTTGAAAGGAGCCACTTAAAAACCAATGCAAGGTTTAAAAGCCGATTCTGTAGGTAACGTGAAGCAAGGGAGCGATGCCGAGAGACCAGGAATGAAGTGGCCTTGCTGTTTCACTGTCATTTAAAATCCTGGCAGCATAGCTCTGAAGATAATACAGTTCCTGTAGATTGTGAACACAGATCACTTGTACAAAAAAGCTTTGCAAGTCAGGCCTTGAGGACACAAATGCATGGACAAGCTTCTGAGCATCTAGTCGTGACGGAGAAGAAGGGAGCTATCCTGTGTTACAGAGAAGAATTTTTTAATTTTTTTTTACAGGTAAGCAACGTGAAGGTCAAATGCCAGCAAAGTGTTAAATCTTAGAAGCCAACTGTAGAAAAACGAGGAGGTACGAGGGATAGTCTTTAAGGCCTCAGGAGCATTCGGCTCCAAATTGCCTCTCTTGGTCTCATATCACTGCATATTACAAAGCCATCATGCTCTCTCCCATCGGTCCATGATCTGATTGCCAGCTGAACAAGGTATTCTGCTACTCCATTATTCTGTTAAAGTCTTATATTCAGTCTTGGACTAAACCGGAACACAATCACAGGGTTGGGAGTTTACCTACGCATCTTCTACAGGTCTCCTAATCAGAAAGATCTCTTTAAAACTCATCGGTTTCCGCCTACCTCAATCTATGAGTGATGACTTATTACTCACAGTGTAATAAACTGCCATTATCTCTAATATGAGACATGTTCAGAGTCAAGATGAAAGTACTCCAAAAAAATCTACCTCTTCTTGACCCCTGTTAAGAAATCTCCAGACTGGTTGTCCTTTCCTAACCTCACATTTCAATTACAAGAAAACGAAACGCTGAATCAGAGCTTCACAGCTGAGATTCCCAAACCCTATTACAGATGTCATAATAGTACGTCTACAGGGTTAGATTCAGAATTAACAGGATGTTAGGATGTGTTCTATTGGCTGGCATTTCCAAAGTATGACTTTACAGGGTTAAAGTTTACAGGGTATAAATTAACTTGGTAGTAAAATTAAGATTTTTAGTTTTTTTTGCATTCCCACATCCTTTCTTAATCAAGTGAGCTATGCTTGACTTCAGCTTAACACCAGAAATCAGTTCTGTGATGCTTGGCCCAGGGGAAGCAGATAAAGTGAAAACCAAATAGGCCCTAGAACAGAGCCTTGTGGCACACCCTCATTCTATAGGGCTTTAATGTAATTCATCTCAGTATTTCAAAGATTTTTAATGTGATGTCTATGTGATGGGACCAAAATTAACTTATGGCTGTCTTGGGGTGGCCAAAGATTTTTAGGTAGAGTAGTTTACAATTTATCGCTCTGTCTACGAGTAGTGCAGGGGAACAAAGCGTGGTACTGGGAAAGGTGGGACTGTATGGACAACATGAATAAACATACATACATTGACTTGGACTTTTATTTCAATTTATATTTATATTATATTATTTATATTTTATATTATCACAGACAGTATGAACCCAATCTATGCCAAGTTTTCTCTTGTCAACTTTATTTCATTGCTTAATATACATCTTTTCCAGAATTACAGGTCTGCAACACATTATAAAAAAAGGACAGAAGGACATGTATGGCCTGTAATCATTATTGGAGAAGCAAAGATGGGCAGAGCATTACCAATTATTACTGAAATGTTTAAAAACGAATTATTGAAATGTTTAAAAACAATGTTCCTTAAAGAAAGATAGGGAAGGGACTTGCTCATGTCAGTGTGTAAAGGGAGCAGTCATTTAACAAAAGCTGATATACGACATGGACGAGAGATCACTTGTCAAGCCCTAAAATATAGAGTTACATTCACAAATGCCATTTAAAACTTTGCTGTGCAAAACAGAAGGCCTATGTTAACCACGTCCAGAAGCGCCGTCGACTTCTCTGGGCTCAGAAGCATCTGAAATGGATGTCATACAATGGAAACGTGTACTGAGGTCAAACGTATCAGTATTGCGGACCTTTTTCGGAAGAAGTGGATGCCCTGTACTCCTGGCCAAAGACGAAAAGGACCATCTAGACCGTTATCTAGACTGGCAAAAAATAAATAAATAGCAACTGTCTGTCATGGTATGGAGTCAATGGAGTGTGTCAGTGCCTTGGCAAAGGTCATTTACATGTTTGTGAAGCACATTACTGCAGAAAAGTACGCCGGTGTGGCTGCCAGGTTTCTTTCCAACAAAGCAGGAGATCACATGATCAGCTGTTGGAATGCTAAGCAGTTAATTAATCAAGTTGAGCTTGAATCAGGTGAGCTCCTGCTGATTTGGAATGAAAACTGTGTTGCAGGCCTGAAAGGCAGGAATGGACGTACGTTAGCCAATAGAATGAAGGTGATCAGACAAAACATGAATATCTTGGGTTCTTTTTTAGTCTTTTTCTGATTTGGATTTTCAAATTCCACTCAGTTTGCGTTAGAGTTATAGTTACCCATGACCCTAGGGGTCACATGACCCATCACATGTGTACAATACAGGCTTAAATCTAGCCCACAAACATATGTATACGTTAAAACTACTTCCTTGTATCTATACTCACTGTCCACTTTATCAACTCCAGTGAGCATATAGGAGCACCCTGTAGATCTACAGTTCCAGACTGTAGTCCATCTGTTTCTCTGTACACTTCAGTGGTCAGGACCCCCACAGGACCACCACAGAGCAGGTATTATTCAGCAGGTATATTTAAAGTGTTATGAGAAGGAATGCTTTACCGCCCCAACTCATTTTGAAGGCCTGAAAGGCTGGAATGGATGTACGTTAGCAAATGGAATAAAGGTGAGCAGACAAAACATGAAACATCTTGGGTTCTTCTTGTCTTTTTCTGAAGTGGGGTTTTCTACCAACATGTTGCTGGGGAATATAACACCCTTAGGACACCATTCTTTATGTTATCTAGGGGTCCCATGTCCAGCACAAGACATAAAAGGACCATCATATCGTCACTGTCCAAAGAAAAACAAGTATCTCCAAAATGGCAACTTTACAGGAGAGGCCAAAAACCTCATTCGATTTTAATGTAAGTCAATGGAACCAGACATCCTTCCAAGCACTTCTGGGCCATTTCAGTTGGTCCGTTCATCATGCAAATCTTACAGTGTGTAAATGGCAGAGGCTGTTTTCAAATGATGCATAAAAGTCAAAATGGACAAAAATGGAGATTTTTTTTTATTGGACAGCGACGATATGTTCCCCCATGGATGCTTCATTTTTAACCCCTGAGAAAAGGAGGAATATGAAACAACCTGTCACATGACTGACCATAAACGGACCAAATCTCTTCCTCTAATTCTCTAGTACACCAACAGGGCACAATGTCCACTCTCTCACTAAATCCCCCCATTTCCTGTTTATGTGATAGGTGACCATGATGGATGCTGTAGGCTTTGTGTAATTATTGTTGGTGGTTATCACTGTCATTGCTGATAGGTTATATCAAAGTGTCAAAACCTCTTTCCAGCGTGATTAATAGCCACAGCTCCGGGAATACATTAAAGCCATTTAGTTCGTAAAAAGGAGACTGGAGGGATTCGTTTGGGTGAAGAGCCTCTCGTGGTTAATGCCCGCCGGCTGTGTGAGTGCGCGCATTTGGCAGCACTGACCAGATCCGAGTCCAGTTTCTGAACGGTAGAAGAATCGCTTGATTGGTTTTGTATGCGTAAGTACAAATTATTCTGATTAGCAATGCAAAAGCGGAGGACGTGAAGTGTCTGGAAAAGCCAGTCGCCGGACAGTTTGGCCGAGCTGTCCGTTTCCGGTGAGCGCGAAGTCACTCCAACTGTACAGCCTTTGAAAGCAACCTTGAGCTGCTCACACAATGATGTACATGACAGAAAATGGACAAGTGCTTCTCAGCGACCTTGCTAAGGCGTAAAAAGATTGGCTGGCCCGAAGCTCTGCAGCTCCTAGATACAGTATGTGACATCTTCATTGTCTTATCCGTGTTTTCGACGATGGTGGTGTGACAAAGTGCTCAAAAGGATCCTCATGGCTGCTTGTTATCTGATCCCATCAATTACTGTCAACTCTTCTGTCCGGCCCATCTTGTGTCTCCCTTTGTCATCTCTGGAGATAAGGTGTCACATCTGCAATCGAGGGGCCATTGAGCAAGACAAGCCATCTCCTCTCGCACTATAAAGATTGACTGAGATGTTTGCACTCTCGGTTAGATGATATGGTCACTCTTTTGAATGACTGGTAATGAAACCCTATGAGACAAAGTTCGTCCTCGCACTCCGCAGCAGTCTGAAACAGCATCCCTCAGCCCTGGGGCCTGGTTTTTAGCATGTGCCACATAATCCATTAAGGAGACTCTTTTAGGGCAGGTGTGAGAAAACAAGGGGCTTTGGTCAATTCTATAGAAGCTTTGACATGTGCTACTGAACTCCTGGTCACCCGGTAGCCGAGTGTAGGTCATGTTGTTTGAATAGGTGTCTCTGTTGCGCCTCAAATTCCACTCTGTGTGTGTTGGAGTTGTAATTAACCATGACCTTACACCAGGGGTCACATGGCCCATCACGTGTGTACAATACAGGCTTCAATCTAGCCCACAAACCTTTATCAGCTCCACTGACCACTCTGTAGATCTACAGGCACAGACTGTAGTCCATCTGTTTCTCTGTATACTGTATTAACCTGTTCTTCAATGGTCAGGACCCCCACAGGACCACCACAGAGCAGGTATGATGTGGGTGGTGGATCATTCTCAGCACTCTGCAGTGACACTGACATGGTGGTGGTGTGTTAGTGTGTGTGGTGCGTGTGGATCAGACACAGCAGTGCTGCTGGAGTGTTTAGACACTGTATCCACTCACTGTCCACTCTATTAGACACTCCTACCTTGCTGGTCCAGCTTGTAGATGTACAGTCAGAGACGATAACTCATCTGCTGTTGGACAGTGCAGTGTTGGTCATCCTCTAGTCCTTCATCAGTGGTCACAGGACGCTACCCCACAGGACACCACCCACAGGACACCACCCACAGGACACCGCCTACAGGACGCTGTGGGCTGGATAGGTCTGCTTGGTGGACAATTCTAAGGAGCAGTAGTAACACTGGGGTGTCCAGCAGCACTGCTGTGTCTGATCCACCCACACCAGCACAACACACACTAACACACCACCACCACGTCAGTGTCACTGCCGTGCTGAGAATGATCCACCACCCACATCATACCTGCTCTGTGGTGGTCCTGAGGGGGCCCTGACCATTGAAGAACAGGGTAATACAGTACACAGTGAAACAGATGGACTACAGTCTGTACCTGTAGAACTACAGAGTGTCCTATATGGTCAGTGGAGCTGATAAAGTGAACGCAGAGTGTTGATACAAGGAGGTGGTTTTAATGTTATGGCTGATCGGTGTACATCAATTTGCTTCACTGGTCAGACACTGAGGCTGGTCACCCAACATCAACTAAACAAATAGAGTGCTGTATTCAAAATGAATCTTTTCAAATGAAGACCTGAGGCACACTGAGTGGGCATGGTGGTAAATTAGCTCTAACTATCTTGGTACTCGTTTGAACCAATATGGCAACGAAGCAGTAGATAAATACTTTGTGGTAAAATGTCTCCAGACCAAATACGTTGTTCCTCAGAATGTCAAATCATGCTACAGATATGCTAACTAATATTTAATATGCGTTGAAATCATGTGACAGGCAATTCTAGCATATAACCCTATTATATAGCAACACCAGAATATCAGACTGTAGGCTACGTTTCTACTGCATGTCTACTACTACCTCATAATTCAAAGGACACAGAGTCATATGGAGTAGAAATGTCTATATGGCAAAATGTTCTGGCTTTTACACATGGGATTCATTTTCCCACCCTTATGAAACGATAATATATGGCATTGTATTGGAAAATATAGTGCAATATATTAAATAATATAATGTCATATATGGGAAACAAGTGTATATGTTTTGCATATATTTATATAGTGATAAATATATTACAATATATTGTATAATACATAAGGAATTGCCGCTTTTCATATATTGTATGTATGGTAGTATAATATATATTTACTTATATATTGTAAAATATTTCATTTTATATGTAATAGACATCATATGTATTCCTCCATATGTGTTTGCATATATGATAATATATATAGTTTTATATATGTGAAAATATTTTCATACATA
The DNA here is from genome assembly GCA_024036415.1 of Prochilodus magdalenae. NCBI lineage: Eukaryota > Metazoa > Chordata > Actinopteri > Characiformes > Prochilodontidae > Prochilodus > Prochilodus magdalenae. The sequence continues at coordinate 68,205 of JAMWET010005072.1, read as the reverse complement.
CATGTGGCAATATACAGTATGTATATATTCTCACATATATAAAACTATATATATGCAAACACATATGGAGGAATACATATGATGTCTATTACATATAAAATGAAATATATTACAATATATAAGTAAATATATATTATACTACCATACATACAACATATGAAAAGCGGCAATTCCTTATGTATTATACCATATATTGTAATATATTTATCACTATATAAATATATGCAAAATATATGCACTTGTTTCCCATATATGACATTGTATTATTTAATATATTGCACTATATTTTCCAATACATTGCCATATATTATCGTTTCATAAGGGCATAGAGAGGCCTTCACATGCATATGAATTTGAGTGACATCCCATTCTTAATCCATAGGGTCTAATATGATGTCGGCCCACCCTCTACAGCTATACCAGCTTCAGCTCTTCTGGGAAGGCTTTCCACAAGGTTTGGGAATGTGCTTATGGGAATTTCTGACCGTTCTTCCAGAAGCACCTTTGTGAGGTCAGACACTGATGTTGGACGAGAAGGCCTGGCTCGCAGCCTCCGCTCTAAATCATCCCTAAGGTGCTCTATCGGGTTGAGGTCAGGAATCTGTGGAGGCCAGTCAAGTTCTTCCACACCAAAGTCGCTCATCCATGGACCTGGCTTTGGTGACCTCTGCGCACTGAGCTCCTCAGCATCTGCTGAACCCGCTCTGTCATTTTGCGTGGCCTACCACTTCGAGGCTGAGATGCTGTTGTTCCCAATCGCTTCCACTTTGTTATAGTACCACTGACTGTTGACTGTGGAATATTTATGAGCCAGGAAGTTTCACGACTGGACGTGTTGTACAGGTGGCATCCTATCACGGTACAGCCCTGAGAGACCCCCCATTCTTTCACAACTGTTTGTAGAAGAAATGATTTGGATGGATGAGTGAATACTTTTGGCAATAAGTGTTTATAGACCATCCAGTATCTGTAGGTACAGTTATATATGGCCCTGGTCAAATTCCAATACGTCAAACTCTGAAAATACATAGACACTATGCAGAAGTATTTCAGATTTAAGTGTGTATTTTGTTGAGGATGTTGAATTATTTTAACTGGGGCCCGTTTACACCTGGTCAATTCATGTGACTATCAATCAATCAGCATGTGTTTGTATAGGGCTTTTCACACTCATGTTGTCTTAAAGCAGCTTTACAGAAACCCAGTTTATTTAAGGAAAAGAAAAACAAAGTAGTTCATGTTTAGACTTACGGAAGGGACCCTGGCACAAGGCCTTTTCCAGATGTAAACTTGCTACTCAAGATGTGTGTAGATGTAAATACAGCTTTTTAAATAAAGCTTTATATGATGCAGTTCACATTCTTTCTTTCAGCACCTTAAGTGGGTCCTAGCCAATTTGAGTTTAAGGGTGTACTCACCATACGCCCCATTGCCTTGCCACCTACCTCTGCACTTCATTGGCCTGTGCTCAGATTGCACTTAACGTTCCCAAGCATGCTGATGCCATTCTTCCATCGTTCTAATCTTAATCTGTCAAAACTCTGAGCATTTGCTGCCCCATTTGTACCATCCGTTACACAGGATTGCTCCTTGGTAAGTGTTTTTCCATCACATTGTGCTGGGATACAATACAAGCCAGCTTTGACCAACAAGTCTCCTCCTCTGAGTTTTGAGTTTCTGACGCTCTGATCTCAGACAAGACTGAAGTTGGATTTCTATTCTTGATTTTCTTGTTTGAATTTTCCTCTTCCTCTTTAAATAGCATCGCATGAGTTACATTCTGCTGCCGTAGACCAAAGTGCTCCCCCTTGTGGAGATGTTTTAACCTGCTAAATGCGAGCGAGTGAGTGAGTTTTAGTGAGATGCTTTGTATCTACAAAGGGTCCCACTTTGTCGCCATGTTTGTTTAAAGAGACAGTTGCATTATTGACGCCATGAGTCCAACTGACGTGCCCTAGCCCATCTTTCCTAGTGAACCCACACAGTGGTCAAACAAACTGTGCTTTGGTGGGAACAAATGCTCAGGAATCGCATGGCTCGCCTAATGCGACCTTAGACTCCTGATCTAGGGGGTCCATTATGTCCAATTTGAGAACCAGAGCTGATGAAAAGTACTCTAGGGAACCGAAAGTCCTTCTTCAGTGGCATCCCGCCAAAGCAGCTTGGTATCCCTTTTTGGCATCTTTTGGTTTTAAGAGTTTAATGGAAGTTTATAAATTGCCATCCATCTTACCAAGAAAACAACAGGAGAAGAACAGGAGAGAAAGGAAGAGAAGGTTCCCAGGAGCTCTCCAGCTGGCAGGTCTGAGTTCTGTCAGAGAGACTGCTGCTAACACGCACCTCCATACGTTACTCTACACCATCCTAAGTGACTGTGGCTGGCTGTCCTTCACTGCGTTTTCAACACCGAAGAGAAGCGTATTCAGTAAATAAGGCATAATGGCTGGGCTGGAAGTGTACGGCAAAGGACAAGGCTTGTCAACAACTGAAATCACGGCTTATCAATTATACACACCAGATGACAGATTTATGCAGATGTAGGGCCAGGGGAGTTCGCTGAGGAGTCAGAGCTGACAGTCGGTTTGTACTTTTGGGGACTTTGCTGTTCTGGTGCTTTTCCCGCATCCACAAAAATACGGTGTCGCCAACTCAAATGACTGAATGTCACTGTTTCTCCACAAAGAATCAATCTGCAAGTTAAAAGGCAGACATGCTTTTTTTTGCATGGCAGAAAATCAGTTGTTCTCTTAAAGAAATACTCAGTTTTCAATCTAATCTAAACCTGCTGCATCTGCTGCTTATAGACAATTAGATCCCTTGGGACTGAAACGTACCTACTAGCATGTAACACCTCCACAAGCACCAACAACAGCCGTGACTGGATGTAGGCCACTTCAATGTTCAGACACTCTTGCATCAAAGAATTGCACAGTTGGGCCAGATTTGGTGGATGCCTTCTCTGGTACAACTCCATGGAGAATTTCCTGTAGACTGGGATTTTAGCCACTACTAGTAGACCCGTATGACCGTACGCTTCCATACACCTGCAGATTCAGCTACTTCCTTCACACTATGGTCTTTGGCCACACCCACATGGAGTCACTCCTTTTAGCCAATCATTAACATCTGCCTTGGAGCGTTTTCCACACATGGAACGAGACATTCCCTGCACTGTACCACCTCTTCCCAATCTATGGATCCCATCACTCACACCCCACAGGTACTTATAACCCCATTGTCTTCATGCAGTGCCATCTCCAGGAACCCAAATGTGGGTGAGCTACTTTGCTGATAACTGCTCCCACTTACAGATACTTTACCTGCTAAACACGAGTGAGTGAGTGAGTGAGTGAGTGAGTGAGTGAGTGAGTGAGTGAGTGAGTGAGTGAGTGAGTGAGTGAGTGAATTATTTCCATGAGGTGCCAAGGCTAGATAGAAGGCTGTCCTGCCATAGCCGTGCGAGCAGTAGTGGACGATACGGTTATAAGAGATCTTCAGAACTTTATTTGAATGACCAGCATTGCTAATATGCTAGTAGTTTATGTATTACTGTTAAAAGTGTCCTGCCCAACTCTGGCTCTGACAGGAGGCTCTGTTAATGGGTTCATCAGCTGTGTTGAAAGCAGGGTAAACACTAAAACGTGCAGGGCAGTGTGATCCCAGGATGAGCACCACTGCTTTAGGACATGTTGACAGAGTACCTAACCCTTCCCAAGTTATTTTGCTGACTATTCGGTCATGCAAACGCATACGGAGACGCACAATGTGCCAAGATAAATAGCTTCTCTGCCCAGACCGATGATTCTACATGGATTCCTGGTGAGGAGGAAGGTTCCTTGCACGTACCCTGAGGGGTGTAACCCTGTCCCTCTGGGCTTTTCTTGTGTGTCGGCCCTGCCATTGAACTTCTTTATCCCAGTAGGGCAAAAAAAAACTTCTTCAGCCATTCCCACCATTAAGCTCTGAATCCACAAACACCTAAACCCTCAGACCCCACCCCCCACACCAAATCCTCCTTCTGCTTCACTTGAGACCATTTAAGCAGCAGACGCCTTTTATGTTCACATGTGTCTGGCTGGGTTTCTCTGTTAAAACCCTCAACACAATAGATGTGCAAAGAGATTGACCAACAGCTTTTTAACGCCACCCACCTCTGAGGCACGGAGGAGCGCAGGGGGAAACCTGCACCTCCATACTACCAAACATTTGGACTCAGTTGTTTTGGGGGCTTTTAGGTAATTAGCCGTGATTAATCACATCGTTTTTGGGTGGTTAATTATGCAATAATACACCAGTGGAAGTGCTAGAACATGGTCGAGGACACTAGTGTGTTATTAAGATTACACCACACACACTATTAGATTTTCAGAAACATTTTCAACCAATAATTAAATTAAATTCATTTAAAAAGTTTATATACACTTTGTGAGGATTACATAATGCTACAACATGACACCTTCAAGATGTCTACTAGTGTTGTAGTACACCAGATCAGTCTTGGTCTTTAGTCTGGTTTTTAAGACCATAGACGAAGGATCTTGGTCTTGTCTTAGTCTTGTCTTAGTCTCAACCTTAATTGGACTGTCTCAGTCTTGGGGTGTGGTGGACCAGTCAAGTACAACACTTCTGTCTGAGGTAAGTGGAAGCTGGAGAAGGGAATCGAAGGTGAAGTCAGCTTCTTATTCACCAGTATGTTGTTCAAATTCCCTGCTCCACCTTAAATGGTACAGTTGGTACATTCTGGCTCCTGTAACTACTGCACTGTAGGGTAAAAATGAAGAGACTGAAGGGAGGAGCAGCTCCACCTTTATTAGCATCACAACCCCAACAGCAGCCTGTAAGTAGCAGCCATCATCAAACTGTGTTTAATCAACTGTGTTTGTCCATCAGTGTTTGCTACTAGGTCCAGGTAGCTAATGAACATAGCACAGATCATCTCAAATGTTAACATTAGCCGAAAAGAGATTCCATAGTGTTCCACAGTAAGGAACAACTTTAATCAACTGTGTGTTGACATCCAGATAGAAAGCAAGAAGCTAGTTTAGGTAACGTTAGCTACTAGCGTTAGCTCCAGGTAGCTAATGTTAAGATAGCTAGCTATGTTAACATTAGCCGGTTGAAGCAGATCATCTCAAACCGAGAGTTCCACAGTGAGGAACAACTTTAATCAACTGTGTGTTGACGTCCAGATAGAAAGCAAGAAGCTAGTTTAGGTAACGTTAGCTACTAGCATTAGCTCCAGGTAGCTAATGTTAACATAGCTAGCTATGTTAACATTAGCCGGTTGAAGCAGATCATCTCAAACCGAGAGTTCCATAGTGAGGATGAACTTTAATCAACTGTGTGTTGGCGTCCAGATAGAAAGCGAGAAGCTAGTTTAGGTAAAATTAGCTACTAGCGTTAGCTCCAGGTAGATAATGTTAAGATAGCTAGCTATGTTAACATTAGCCGGTTGAAGCAGATCATCTCAAACCGAGAGTTCCACAGTGAGGAACAACTTTAATCAACTGTGTGTTGGCGTCCAGATAGAAAGCGAGAAGCTAGTTTAGGTAATGTTAGCTACTAGCGTTAGCTCCAGGTAGCTAATGTTAACATAGCTAGCTACGTTAACATTAGCTCAGATCATCTCAAAAACCGTAGCCACAGTGAATGTTAATCAACTGTGTGTTGTTGACGTCCAGATAGAAAGCAGAAGCTAGTTTAGATAACCGTTAGCTACTAGCATTAGGTCCAGGTAGCTAATGTTAACATAGCTAGCTGATTTATGTTAAACATTAGCAAGCAGATCATCTCAAACCGAGAGTTCCATAGTGAGGATGAACTTTAATCAACTGTGTGTTGGCGTCCAGATAGAAAGCGAGAAGCTAGTTTAGGTAATGTTAGCTACTAGCGTTAGCTCCAGGTAGATAATGTTAACATAGCTAGCTATGTTAACATTAGCCGGTTGAAGCAGATCATCTCAAACCGAGAGTTCCATAGTGAGGATGAACTTTAATCAACTGTGTGTTGGCGTCCAGATAGAAAGCGAGAAGCTAGTTTAGGTAATGTTAGCTACTAGCGTTAGCTCCAGGTAGCTAATGTTAACATAGCTAGCTACGTTAACATTAGCCGGTTGAAGCAGATCATCTCAAACCGAGAGTTCCATAGTGAGGATGAACTTTAATCTACTGTGTGTTGGCGTCCAGATAGAAAGCAAGAAGCTAGTTTAGGTAACGTTAGCTACTAGCATTAGCTCCAGGTAGCTAATGTTAACATAGCTAGCTATGCTAGCTATGGTAGCTATCTTCATTTCATTTTTCTATTGGTGTCTGTTCAGTGTGATCAGTGTGGCATCTCACTGTAAACCAGCCAATCAGAGCAGAGCTCATCAGGATAAAGGCACACGCCGGATAAAGGCACACGCTATTTAGAGGAGCGTCTCAGGGCTGTTGTTGTTGCTTACTTGTGTCATTCACCCAAACTTTTGCCCCAGCCTGTGCCTCGGCAGCTTGTGTGTGTTTTAAAATGAATTTTATTCCAAAATGAAAACGAAAACTAAATCTTGAGCATGTGGTGGCGCAGTAAGACGTCTGGTTCCTATCACCACCCCTGTCAACAGTTCTGACTCAGAAAGTTTCTCTAGAATAGAGCCTGGCACACCAAACCCACTCTGAATCACTTTACTACATAACAGATTCATAATATCTTACATACACACTTCATAATTCATGAGTGTTTTATTTCATGAGTGATCTTAATAAGAAGTAGTGTGATATATTTTTTTTTCAAAATAAAAGTCCTTGTTGTTAATATGAACAACCTAGATCCTTCTCAGTAAAATGTCTCTTCTCTGGACAGGCCGAATAAATAATTAGCTTTATTTGTTTTACCCCTCAGGACAGAAAATGCCTTGACACTTTTTTGTTTTTTGATGATTTCTTCTACCTTCTCTTAGTCTCCTTTAAATTTGTTTCATGCCAGAGGCTTCATTCAGCAGCATGTACACTGTGGTGCTGTCAAAGCACTTTCTGATCAAAGCAGCAAAGCATTTTTAATTTCCAATATCCAGAAACTGGTCATTTCAATGAAAACATACTCATCATTAAAGAATAGCTGGGGCCAGAAGGAGGTGTGGGAGTGCGGTGGTGTTGGGAAGGAAGATAAAGGTGACCAGGATCAATAACTGATGATACATTTAGACTGATATGATTAATATTTATTGAGCTACACATACAGAAGTCTGTCTCTCAGTATGGCGTTGGGCCACCGTATTTGCTAACCCAACAACAAACCGTTCCTCTTGGTGCTGACCACGGTGCCTCCACACACAGATTCGTTGGTCATCTCCACTAAGACTAAAGCAGGACTCATCACTGAAGACGACCCGCTGTCATTCTGAGCCAACCTGGCATGGCACTGTTGCAGTTTTTGGTGATGTTGAGGTGGTGTTAAGGGAGGTTGTCTTGCACAACAGGAGGACCTTATGAAGTCAGTCAGGTACAACAATAAGGCCCGTCCTTGCTTATGTCACATGTGTGGCCGAGCATTAAACTTGAATTACTGGCATGTCCCACCAAGTCTCATTCCTGTCCGTTGCTTCCCTCTGGGCACAACTATTGTTTTCATGACTGGTGTTTGTTAAACATGTACACTTTATCAATGGAGAATTAAACATTCATAAACATGGCATAAAGTGTTATATAAGATGTAATTAGTTATGTTAACACCCTTCATAGAAAGTATATAAAGTGTTACCAACTAATTTACTTTAATATGTTATAAAGTTGTTATAAAGAATATGATATGACATCTTATATAAATATTTTATAACATATTTAAAAATGTTTATCACTTTGTGTATGTTTAACTCAATATTTATGAATGTATTATAAAGGGTTTATGTAAGATGTTGAAAATGTGTTATGTACACAGCCTTCAAGTGTTTCCATTTGGTTCCCACTGTTTACAAAGCAGTTATATAAGGTGTTATAAATCAGTTTTATAGACACCCTTCATATAATGTTAACGACCAATTTACTTGAATATGTTATAAAGTGTTTATGTAAGATATTATGACAGCTTACATAAACACTTTATAACATATTTAGAAATGTTTATCACTTTGTGTATGTTTAAGTCAGTATTTATGAATGTGTTATAGAGCGTTTATGTAAGATGTTATGAATGTGTTATGTACACAGCTTTCAAGCGTTTCCATTTGGTTCCCACTGTTTACAAAACAGTTATATAAGGTGTTATAAATCAGTTATGTAGACACCCTTCATATAAAGTGTTACCGACTAAATTACTTGAGTATGTTATAAAGTGTTTATGTAGGGTGTTATGACAGCTTACATAAACACATTATAACATATTAATACATCTTTGTCACTTTATGTATGTTTAAGTCAAGATTTATGAGTGTGTTATAAAGCGTTTATGTAAGTTGTTATAAATGTGTTATATAGGGTGTTATAAAGTGTTTATGTAGGATGTTATGACAGCTTATATAAACACATTATAACATATTTATAAATCTTTGTCACTTTGTGTATGTTTAAGTCAATATTTATGAATGTGTTATAAAGTGTTTATGTAAGATGTTATAAATGTGTTATATAAGGTGTTTTAAAGTGTTTATGTATGATGTTATGACAGCTTACATAAACACAATATAACGTATTTATAAATCTTTATCACTATGTATAAGTCAACATTTATGAATGTGTTATGAAGTGTTTATGTAAGATGTTATAAATGTGTTCTATAAGGTGTTTATGTAGGATGTTATGACAGCTTACATAAACACATTATAACCTATTTATAAATGTTTATCGCTCTATGTATGTTTAAGTCAATATTTATGAATGTGTTATGAAGTGTTTATGTAAGATGTTATGAATGTGTTATGAAGTGTTTATGTAAGATGTTATGAATGTGTTATGAAGTGTTTATGTAAGATGTTATGAATGTGTTATGTAGACAGCCCTCAAGTGTTCCTATCTGGTCCCATTGGCTGAATTATGCGGTACTGTGGGAATATCAGTGTCGTATGAAGTAGGCATTCTAAATTTCCCAATTTCAACAAAACCTCTGCAAAGCTTGTCAAACCTGGCAACAGTGTCTCCCAAAGATCCCAAAGACGCGCCCGTGATTACAAAACAGTAATTCCAAACTTTTGATGCACGGGGCGGCACTAAGCAGGGCAGAGGGGCGGCTGAAACACGAGAGCAGAGATTACGTCCGCGCCGAGTGAATGTAAAGTGTGTCACTCGCACAAGGCATGCCACATCAGATGAGAACGGCACATTCGGCAAATGTTTGCCATTAGGATACATTGTGATTTCCCTAATGAGGGAACGCGTGTACGATATCATTTTACTTTGTGATGTTCAGCGTCATTATGCCAATGACCTGAGGCATCTCATCACTTGCTTCACTGTATGGTAGGGCCATTTGCGCTCCTAGAGAAGAGTGTGCAGGTGAAAGAAAGGGAAATATTCATCGTGCCGCCTTCGTAAGGTGAAAGTATGATTTATGATTCGATTCTAACGAGCACCTACGATGTGGGCGTGTGCGTGCGTACGCGCCTGTGTGTGTGTGTGCATGTGTGTGTGTGTGTGTGAGAAAGAGACGATAAACACCAGACCGCAGCTATGCGTTTTTTGTTTTCCACTCTTGAAGCATGAAACTGGCTTGGTCAGTCAGCAAAAGAAAGATTGAGCCACCTATAGTTTTGCCTTCACCTGAAAGAGTGTCTTTCCCGCGTGCGCAAGCGAGAACCTGCCCCGCTCCTGGACGCTTGCCAAGCTGACATGCTGAGACCAACTCCGACCTGCTTTACGTTTCAGCATTAACTGCGCTCTCACCAGACACTGCCAACTATTGATAGCGTATCACTGAGTAATTATGGAGCAAGCCAGGCGTAGTCGACAGGACAGGGTTTTACGAGTGGTGGTAGACAGATGGATTTATGACAGTTATATACAGTGTGTGTATATATATATATATATACTGACAGTCCACAGTATACGTAACGACTCCACTTATACACAATACATACAGACACCGTACAATATACACTCTACACAGTATACACCATATACACAACCACTCCACATATACACAATACATACAGACACTGTACAACATACACTCTACACAGTATACACCATATACACACCAACTCCACATATACACAATACATACAGACACTGTACAATATACACTCTACACAGTATACACCATATACACAACCACTCCACATATACACAATACATACAGACACCGTACGATATAATGATCTTGTATTGCACTTATGTCCTTTGTCAATGTGTACTGTGTTGCACTTATAATGACCTTTCTCTAGGTACCAGCACTGGCCCCCTGTTCGGGCAGTTAAGACTGTCTGACACTTCTCTCGTGGTGAGGTTTTATAGGCTCTAAACTTCCTACTAACTAGAATATTATATCCAACAGATCACTAAGCACACCACACTGTAAGTCGCTCTGGATAAGAGCGTATGCTAAATGCCTTAAATTTAAATGTAAATATACACTCTACACAGTATACACCATATACACAACCACTCCACATATACACAGTACATACAGACACCGTACGATATACACTCTACACAGTATACACCATACTACACACACGACTCCACATATACACAATACACAGACACACACTGTACAAATATACACTCTACACTCCAGTATACACCATATACACACCGACTCCACATATACACAATACAGACACACACTGTTCAAGATACACTCTACACAGTATACACCATATACACATACACCAGACTCCACATATACACAATACACCATACAGGCACCCACATTACAATAAACACTCTCTACACAGTATACACCATATACACAACCACTCCACATATACACAATACATACAGACACCGTACAATATACACTCTACACTCTACACAGTATACACCATATACACGACTCCACATATACACAATACATACAGACACCGTACAATATACACTCTACACAGTATACACCATATACACAACCACTCCACATATACACAATACATACAGACACTGTACAACATACACTCTACACAGTATACACCATATACACACCAACTCCACATATACACAATACATACAGACACTGTACAATATACACTCTACACAGTATACACCATATACACAACCACTCCACATATACACAATACATACAGACACCGTACGATATAATGATCTTGTATTGCACTTATGTCCTTTGTCAATGTGTACTGTGTTGCACTTATAATGACCTTTCTCTAGGTACCAGCACTGGCCCCCTGTTCGGGCAGTGTCTGAGCTCGTGGTGAGTTTTAGGCTCTAAACTTCCTACTAACTAGAATATTATCCAACAGATCACTAAGCACGGTTGTAAGTCGCTCTGGATAAGAGCGTCTGCTAAATGCCTTAAATGTAAATGTAAATATACACTCTACACAGTATACACCATATACACAACCACTCCACATATACACAGTACATACAGACACCGTACGATATACACTCTACACAGTATACACCATATACACACCGACTCCACATATACACAATACATACACACACTGTACAATATACACTCTACACAGTATACACCATATACACACCGACTCCACATATACACAATACATACACACACTGTACAATATACACTCTACACAGTATACACCATATACACACTGACTCCACATATACACAATACATACAGGCACCTTACAATAAACACTCTACACAGTATACACCATATACACAACCACTCCACATATACACAATACATACAGACACCGTACAATATACACTCTACACTCTACACAGTATACACCATATACACGACTCCACATATACACAATACATACAGACACCGTACAATATACACTCTACACAGTATACACCATATACACAACCACTCCACATATACACAATACATACACACACCGTACAATATACACTCTACACTCTACACAGTATACACCATATACACGACTCCACATATACACAATACATACAGACACCGTACAATATACACTCTACACAGTATACACCATATACACAACCACTCCACATATACACACTACAAGTTTAAACCCCTCAATGTATAAAATACTGCCTTACGAACGAGTTAAACAAAACAAAGCTAATACGAGCTAAACAAAGGACCTGCAGTCATCTTCAAGACTCATAATCTGCTTCACAATTCACATTAGGATACATAACCAATACATAAACCATACAGCGTGTTAGCTTCAACATGCCTTAGCTTCAATATGCCTGGGGCTTATTTCCTCTTCTCTAGTAATGCTGACACATGTTAACAGGAAACCATCAATAATTTTCTGTTATTAAATTGATAAGATGCAAACAAGAACTATTCATGCTTTAATGTGGAATGTTTCATTCGAGGGAAAGCTGAGTCAGAAACGTTCAAAGTTGTGGTGATGGGAACCAGACGTCTGAAACTCTCTCATAGAAAGTTATTAGGTTATTACTAGGTTATAGAAATGCTGCCTAGGGTTATTATTAGGCTGTGGAAATGCTGCCTAAAGCCTGGGACGTTAGATTTTTCCCTAAATTGTGGTATGAAATGAGCAAGGTGTAAGATTCAGTGGGGATGTATTAGCAGAAGTTGATTACACACTCATCATCAAAAGAATAGCTGCACAAGTAGCTGCACCAGAATGAATCACCCGACTGGAATGAAACTTGGTGGGTGAGTTTGACATTGTGAGACATGCTAATGATTCTGGTTTTACACTCGGCCGCACATGTGACATAAGCAAGGACGGGCCTTATCGCTGTACCTGACTGACCCAACAACCATGATAGTGGACATACAGTGAGCGGACATGTCCTCCATGAGTCATCCTGTTAGTACCAGCACCATTGTCAGACGGCTGCACCACGGAGGACTACATGTAAACAGACCGTTACAACGACTGACTAGAACAGCACGTCACCGTCACCAAGGGTTGCCCTGGTGTCGGGCCAGACTGAGTCAGAATGGCAGTGGGTCATCTTCAGTGCTGAGTCCTGCTTTTGTCTTGGTGGAGACGTCCATGTGTGGAGGCACCGTGGTCAGCACTTTGTTGTCACATGCTGGAAAGACAGTCTGTCCAGTCCACTCCCGCCCATAGCATGCTAAGGTAGTTTCCTCACAACCGCTATGGCACGCAGTGAATCAATAAG
>JAMWET010005072.1:0-50000 GCA_024036415.1 Prochilodus magdalenae | reverse complement strand
TACGGAGTTATTAACTTCTTAAGCAGCTTTTTTGTTACTAGCAGCAGCATATATTAATGATAGTGCATTTATGGTATTTAGCTGACGCTCTTATCCAAAGCGACTTACAGGTTAATCATATTACAGGTAGGCCAATGTAGTGTTAGGAGTCTTGCCCATGGACTCTTATTGGTGTAGAACAGCTTAGTAACCCAGCCTGGGATTCGAACCCCAGTCTCCTATGTGTGGTGGTAGCTATTTGGCGGGTAGTGGTGTTATCCACTGAGCAACACCAACCACTGACCAACCTGCTATGGGAAGTTGTGTCTACTGACATTTCCCAATGAATCCACTAAATCAATAAATAAATAATTAAATAATAAATAGTTATCTATTATATTATCTGTTTTGAGAAGAGAGCTAGGGAAATATGGATGACGACTTGTGTAAGTACAAAATCTTTAAATCGTACACTGTAAACCTGAGTAATGTCAGTATATGATAAAGGCCTGCAGGATAACTAATAGAAATGTTAATGGAACAATTAGTTTGACTACGTGCCAAGTCAGTCCATGGTGCGAGGAAAAAGCAAATGAATCTGCATCTGTTCTTACTGATTACTACACCTTCAAAGTTCTCCAAAGCACAATTCGAATAAGAAATAAATAACACCTAGAGTGTCCAACTTCTTCAAACTCTCGTGTTGCCTCTTAATTGAATTTGCAGTCATTAGCATTGAAGGGAAGTGCAACGTGTTAGAGCTATCGCTCAAGTCAAGGTGTCACAGGTAAGAGTTTTTTGTCTTTGACACAAGAGAGAGGTCCAGATCATCTCACCTGTTACAGAACATAATGGCACCACGACTCAATTAACACCTTCTATCTATACATGCGGCATCAGGGGACCGCACGAGTGCACAACAAGACCGCAATCAACACAGTGTCACCCGCACGTGAGAAAAGAAAAACGTTTGTCTCTCTCAGGTTCCTTCAAAAAGACTTTTTAACACTTTCGATTTTAATTGGAAAAGACTATTACAGCGTCATTGGCGCAGTGAAAGATGCAGGTTGTACAGATTAAAAGCTAGTGTGTTATAATTAGCAGATATAGCATGTACAGTGCCGTTTCCATATTACTAATCAACGCACATTGAGCGTCGCCTTCCGGTTCAATCCGTTCCGTTATAATGGGATCTCATTTTCACTTTTTAGCGCCTAATAATGTAAGTCGGGATGTCCTGATTCAGTCTTAAAGAATTACCATTTTACAGTCTTTACTAATAATACTTTCATTGTCAAAGGAACAGTTGCACCAAAAAGGAGGTGTGGGAGTGCAGTGATGTTGGGAAGGAAGATAAAGGTGACCAGGATCAATAACTGATGATACATTTAGACTGATATGATCAATATTTATTGAGCTACACATACAGAAGTAGTGCAACATATCAGACGTCTCGGTATGGAGCTGTAGAGGTTCCTAATGGTGTCCTGTGATAATCCTTCTAATGCAGTTTGAATACAGTTCCTGCAGATGGTGCAGTAGGGGTGGAGGTGGAGTGACAAAACAAACCGTTCATCTTGGTGCTGACCACACACAGGGATTCGTTGGTCACCTCCACCAAGACAAAAGCGGGACTCGTCACTGAAGATGACCCGCTGCCATTCTGAGTTACTCCATGACAGTCGAGCACGACACCATTGCAGTCTTTGGTGATGTTGACGTGGTGTTAAGTACAGTCATCGTAGCGGTCAGTGAGCATGTAGTCCTGCATCGTACAGTTTTCTGCCAGTGATGCTGGTACTAACAGGATGACTCATGGAGGACATTACTGCTCATTGGTCAGTCAGGTACAGCGTGTTACATGTCTGCCTGTCCCTGTTCATGTCTCAGAACGCCCCCTCTGGTTACTTTGTCTTAGCACAGCTCTTCCTGCTTCCCTTAGCTCCGCCCACTCCCACACCTGAGACCTATCTGTTACCCATTAGGCCGTGTATTAAGACCCCTTTGTTTGCCCTGTCTGTTGTGAAGTCTCTGTTTTCCACCCTGTGATGGTTCTGTGCTGTTGTTTTTCCTCGTGTTAGTGCCGCGCTGTTGTCCCTGGGTTAGACCTTGTTGTTTTCCTGGTGTAAATATTAACCGTGTTCTTGTTTTCAGTGTTTTGTAGTGTTCGTGTTAGTCGTCAGTTCTTTACCCTTGTTTTGTTTCTGGTTTCTCTTTTGGACGTGTCTTTACTCATACCCTCCTGTGTGTTGACCCGTTACCCGGACTCATTCCAATAAATCTACTATGCACTTGCATCCCGCCTCAACCCAATCGTTACACAGCGATTAGGCCCGTCTTTGCTTATGTCATATAGTTCCATAGTTGTATTCCTGTCGGTTGATTCCTTCTGGGTGCAGCCATTTCTGCAACTATTCTTTTGAAGATGATTGTAGTTATAATAAGCCGGATCCTGTTCCAAACATTTCATAAGGCTGTTTTCTATGGAACTTAAACTTATAACTTATACTGAAATATGTAGATTTAAATATTCATGGGCATTTAAGAAACTTCGACAGGCACAATTTATAAATTAAAATTTTAACAATGCTGCGTTCATTCTGAGTATGGGCCAATACTGGGTTAATACTGAATTTGTAAGATGGTGAAATGTCTTGTTTCACTTCTGGTTTAAATTAATATTTTTAATTCATATTATTCACATCGAGTTTTGAATCAGAGAGTTTGGAATTAATGGATTTGAATTGTTGTTTGTAGTTTTGAAATTTTGCTACCTCACAAGTTCAAAATACAAAATTTCTTTTTAAAAAAAAATCAAGTTTAATATTTAATATTTTAAGTTTCAAGAGAGCAGGATGCTGTTTTTCTGGTGGCCACTCAGAACAGAGTAAACAAGCTGACCAATCAGAGTCGATACAGATGTACAGTCTGAGAACAATACTGTGCTATGCAAAAATCTAAGCATGTATATCTATACTAGTAGACCCCATACATAATATTATGGACACTAAAAATTAGCATAATGGGCCACAAATAAGGCCACAAAGTATAAAGCAATTATTACTCTAAACAGCACTAACACAGTGGATCTGGAGTACTAACACAGTACTGTTTTTTTGCAAAGCTAGAAATACGTTAGCACACCCACTACAGTGAACCAATTTACATGTGCTAAATGTAGGCTACAGTTACAATTTATTGCTGATTTATTATTGAATTTATCAAAAATGAAACATTGAATTTGACATAATTTGTAAAGGACACTATATGTTATGCTATATGTTACATTCAGTATATCAGCGGTATTTGTG
Organism: Prochilodus magdalenae; assembly: GCA_024036415.1. Classification (NCBI taxonomy): domain Eukaryota; kingdom Metazoa; phylum Chordata; class Actinopteri; order Characiformes; family Prochilodontidae; genus Prochilodus; species Prochilodus magdalenae. The sequence continues at coordinate 46,710 of JAMWET010005072.1, read as the reverse complement.
CATGAAAGTGTGCAGTGTAGAGGATGGGCCACTTCAACCAAAACTTCACAAAACATGACATTCGACTTGGGTTTGGCATGGACTGGAGAAGTTTCTGGATGTAGCCATGTCAATGTTCAGACACTCTAACATCAAAGAGTTGGTCAGTTGGGCCAGATTTGGTGGATGCCTTCCCTGCACAGTTCCGAGGAGAGTTTCCTGTAGATTGGGATTTTATCCACTGCTGGTAGACCCGTATGACCGTACGCTTCCACACAGCTGCAGATTCAGCTACTTCCTTCACACTATGGTCTTTGGCCACGCCCAAATGCAGACGCTCATTTTAGCCAATCATTAACATCTGCTCTGGAGCCATTTTCCATACATGGAACGAGACATTCCCTGCACTGTAGCACCTCTTCCCAATCCATGGATCCCGTCACTCACACCCAGCACGTATTTACAGCCCCATTTTCCTCGTGCAGCGCCATCTGCAGGAGCCTGAAGTTACTACCATCTTAAATACACAAGGGGACTCTTTTATATCTCAGACTTGTGAACAGTTATGATAACTTACTAATACTCCAACCATCAGAGGGCAAACTCTGGGCACACCTTAGCTGCTTAGCCAAGCAAGTTTAAGCTTAATTTGATCTATCCCTGGATTCATATGCAAGAGAACAAGGTTTAATCACAGCTTGAACATCTGAACTGGCTGCAGAGAAAACTGTTTACCGTTACTGTACAGCGAGCTAACCACAACTTCATTTCTCAGTATGAACCCAGTATTGGCCTTTACTCAGTATGAACCCAGTATTGGCCCACACTCAGTATGAACCCAGTATTGGCCCACACTCAGTATGAACCCAGTATTGGTGCATACTCAGTATGAACCCAGTATTGGTGCATACTCAGCATGAACCCAGGATTGGCCCATACTCAGCATGAACCCAGGATTGACCTTTACTCAGTATGAACCCAGTATTGGCTCATACTCAGTATGAACCCAGTATTGGCCTTTACTCAGTATGAACCCAGTATTGGCCTTTACTCAGTATGAACCCAGTATTGGCCCATAGTCAGTATGAATCCAGTATTGGCCCATAGTCAGCATTAACCCAGTATTGGCCCATAGTCAGCATTAACCCAGTATTGGCCCATACTCAGTATGAACCCAGTATTGGCCCATAGTCAGTATGAATCCAGTATTGGCCTTTACTCAGTATGAACCCGGTATTGGCCCATACTCAGCATTAACCCAGTATTGGCCCATACTCAGTATGAACCCAGTATTGGCCCATAGTCAGTATGAACCCAGTATTGGCCTTTACTCAGCATGAACCCAGTACTGGCCCATAGTCAGTATGAACCCAGTATTGGCCCATACTCAGCATGAACCCAGTACTGGCCCATAGTCAGTATGAATCCAGTATTGGCCCATAGTCAGTATGAATCCAGTATTGGCCTTTACTCAGTATGAACCCGGTATTGGCCCATACTCAGCATTAACCCAGTATTGGCCCATAGTCAGTATGAACCCAGTATTGGCCCATACTCAGCATGAACCCAGTATTGGCCCATAGTCAGTATGAACCCGGTATTGGCCCATACTCAGCATGAACCCAGTACTGGCCCATAGTCAGTATGAACCCAGTATTGGCCCATACTCAGCATGAATCCAGTATTGGCCTTTACTCAGTATGAACCCAGTATTGGCCCATAGTCAGTATGAATCCAGTATTGGCCCATAGTCAGTATGAATCCAGTATTGGCCTTTACTCAGTATGAACCCGGTATTGGCCCATACTCAGCATTAACCCAGTATTGGCCCATAGTCAGTATGAACCCAATGTTGGCCCATACTCAGCATGAATCCAGTATTGGCCTTTACTCAGTATGAACCCAGTATTGGCCCATAGTCAGTATGAATCCAGTATTGGCCTTTACTCAGTTTGAACCCAGTATTGGCCCATAGTCAGTTTGAACCCAGTATTGGCCCATTCTCAGTATGAACCCAGTATTGGCCCATTCTCAGTATAAACCCAGTATTGGCCCATACTCAGTATGAACCCAGTATTGGCTCATACTCAATATGAACCCGGTATTGGCCTTTACTCAATATGAACCCAGTACTGGCCCACACTCAGTATGAATCCAGTATTGGCCTTTACTCAGTATGAACCCCAGTATTGGCCCATACTTAGTATGAACCCAGTATAGGCGCATACTCAGTATGAACCCAGTATTGGCCCATACTCAGTATGAACCCAGTATTGGCCCATACTCAGTATGAACCCAGTATTGGCCCATAGTCAGTATGAATCCAGTATTGGCCTTTACTCAGTATGAATCCAGTATTGGCCCATACTCAGTTTGAACCCAGTATTGGCCCATACTCAGTATGAACCCAGTATTGGCTCATACTCAGTATGAATCCAGTATTGGCCTTTACTCACCATGAACCCAGTATTGGCCCATAGTCAGTATGAATCCAGTATTGGCCTTTACCTCTAGTTGAAATCCAGTAATTGGCCCATACTTCACCCCCCCCTCGTTTGAAACCCAGTTTGGCACCACTACTCAGTATGAACCCAGTATTGGCTCATACTCAGTATGAATCCAGTATTGGCCCACACTCAATATGAACCCAGTATTGGCCCACACTCAGTATGAACCCAGTATTGGCTCATACTCAGTATGAACCCAGTATTGGCTCATACTCAATATGAACCCAGTATTGGCTCATACTCAGTATGAACCCAGTATTGGCTCATACTCAATATGAACCCGGTATTGGCCTTTACTCAATATGAACCCAGTACTGGCCCACACTCAGTATGAACCCAGTATTGGCCTTTACTTAGTATGAACCCAGTATTGGCGCATACTCAGTATGAACCCAGTATTGGCCCATACGCAGTATGAACCCAGTATTGGCCCATAGTCAGTATGAATCCAGTATTGGCCTTTACTCAGTATGAATCCAGTATTGGGCCGCATAGTCAGTTTGAACCCAGTATTGGCCCATACGCGCAGTCAATATCAAGCCCAGTATATGGCGCCCATACTAACAGTATGAACCAGTAGCTCGGCCTTTACTCTCAGTATTGAACCCAAGTATGTGTTTGGCATAACTCCAGTATTAAATGATTTGGGGGCAAATAAACTGGACTGGGACGTCCCTAGCTGTAGGCGCATCTTCAGAAGCTCTCTTCGACACTCTTCATTCATGTCTGGACCTCTCCGTTCTCTTAATATCCATCCGAATGCTCTTTTTTTGATTTACCTGCTTCTCCTCTGTACGGACTGTGGATATCACCCCCCCGGCCCCCGCTCCCCCGAAACCAGAGAAGCTATTGTTTTCATCTCAGCTTTAGTTCCTCTTCGTCTGAAGCCGCTCCCGCTGATGAGCCGGAGCCGTGGAAGCACAGGCAGCGAATAAAAGCCGAGGCTGACAAAGATTGATGTGTGAGCGCTCTCCCTGATTCGCTGATTAAACCCATCAATCTATATGCAGAGGAGTTGTCCGATGCAAATGGATCCAATCTGCCGAAACAGAGTGGTATTGTCTGCGCTTTATGGAGAGCGCCAAAGTTAGAGGCAGGAGGATTGGCAGCTCCGGCTCGTCTCCGGGAATAGCACTGCGGGGGTCCACTATCAAAGGTTGTCCGGCGCTAATGGGCAAACTATTACCCATGATGGTATTCGTCCTCCGCAGGGTCATTAATTATTTGCGGTTTCGCAGCAGCCGAATGCCCCCCTCAAACAGAATAATAAAGGTGCTTCCTGTTACAGTAAAGCTGCGCGGTAGCTCTGCTGGAATACCTGGTGAGGTTGTTAGGCCGGGTGAAAGCTATTGCTCAGGTTACAACCTGATAACCTTAACAGTTTGTAACATGTCGGTTGTGAGTAGTTGGTGTGCGCTCGGGCCGTTCAATCATGATAGCCATCAAGGGTACTCCATGAAGGCAGAGGGCCTGTGTGATGACCTATCGGATTCCCTTTCACTTAATGCACATTAGGAGCTACTGTATTATAAGCAGCATGTATATGTACTGTATCGTTAACGTATCCCTACGTACAGTATGCTTAACGTCCCCTTCCGATCCATTATAACTACGTTTAGAGGAATCCCTTTGATTTGCTAATTTTCACATTTCAGCATCTTATGCCATATGGTAATCTGATATATGGTTTACAGATGATATACATCAAATATACTACCCATATTAGCATATACAGACAAATCTATGATATCTATACGCCAATTTATTTTAATCTGGCCCGTTTTTCAAATATGGAACACATAAACATAAATGTCTTCCACGTGTACATCTGTCTGTATATCGTCACTGTCCAAAGAAAAACATGTATCTCCATTTTTGTTGATTTTTATGTTTATGCCTCATTTGATCACATGAGCTGCTGTTTACACTGTGCGCAAATTTTATGAAGAATGGACCAACAGAAATGACCCAAAACTGCTTGGTAAGACGTCTGGTTCCATTGACTTCCATTCAAATTAAATGAGGTTTTTGGCCTCTCCTGTAAATTTGCCATTTTGGAGATACCTGTTTTTCTTTGGACAGCGACAATATACTATACTGAGTTGTATGGGCTCTTAAGGGTGTCCTGTGATACTCCATCCCATGCAGCTTTCATATTCCCTTGCTGTTCTTGCAGATGTTGCGGTAGGGGTGGAGGTAGAGTGTCACCAGATCTTCTGGACGTGTGGCGCGTGACAACAAACCGTTCATCTTGGTGCTGAACATGGTGACTCCACACACAGATTCATTGGTTGTTTCCACTAAGACAGAAGTAGGTCTTTGGTGATGTTGACGTAGTGTTAAGGGCAATCGTCACAAAGGTCTGCATGCATGTAGTCCTGCGCTGTGCAGTCGTCTGCCAATCAGGCTGGCACTAACAAGATGACTCTTGGAGGGCATCACTGCTCACCAAATGTCCACAATGGTGGCTGTTGGGTCAGTGGAGTGGGCTTGCTTTAGTCATGTATGGTCGAGTGTGAAACCTGAATCATTTGCATGTCTCACAATGTCAAACCTACCCACCAAGTTTCCTTCTGGGTGCAGCAACATGTGCAACTGTGATACACATAGAAATTAATTAATAGAGAGGACTTATTAATAACTGACAGTGCTTAAGAGCAAATACAGTATGTGATGATTAATTCACGCTGTTTGCAGAACGCTACTTGCTAACTCTAACAAAACGTGTTAGTTTTATTCGTCTCATAGCCCCAGTACAACTTCAGACACCAAACATGTCTTGGCTGAGCTGAGATAAGAGCAAACTGTACATCTGATTTCTTTTTAAACTCTTTAAATGTTAAACTATTCCTTCCAGGTTAATGGACAGGAGATGCAGAGTTCAAGTTTTCACGTGTCCATGGCGCTACAGACCATGATGATGCACGCTCCCTGCTGGTATGTACGCAGGTTTGTGAATGAGCTACTCGTTAGCAAGCTTTCAACATCTCAGGCTAACATGGCTAACATTCTGTGATAGTTTGGACTCCCTCAGTGTTATGTGGTATATGACTTATGTATCTTTGAATGAATGCTATGTCTAAAAGAACTCTCATTCATAACATGTTATAATGCATTAATTAAGCATAACAAACGGCTATAATTATGTATTTAGTTCTATATAGTCATAGTTTTGCTTATTATGCATTAAGAACTGTTAACATAAGTAGTGTTCAGAAGAGAAAAGAAGAGTAGATTAGAGTAGATTAGAGTAGAGAAGAGAAGAGAGTAGAGTAGAGTAGAGTAGAGTAGAGTAGAGAAGAGAAGAGAAGAGAAGAGAATAGGAGACGAGAGGAGAGGAGAGGAGAGGAGAGGAGAGGAGAGGAGAGGAGAGGAGAGATAAGGAGAAAAAAAGAGAAGAGAAGAGAAGAGGAGAGACGAGTAGAGGAAGAGAAATTAGAATAGAATAGAATAGAATAGAATAGAATAGAATAGAATAGAATAGAATAGAATAGAAAAGAGAAGAGAAGAGAAGAGAAGAGAAGAGAAGAGAAGAGAAGAGAAGAGAAGAGAAGAGAAGAGAAGAGAAGAGAAGAGAAGAGAAGAGAAGAGAAGAGAAGAGAAGAGAGCAGAAAAGAAAGAGAAGAGAGGAGAGGAGAGCAGAAAAGAAAGAGAAGAGAAGAGAAGAGAAGAGAAGAGAAGAGAAGAGAAGAGAAGAGAAGAGAAGAGGAAGAGAAGACAGGAGAAGAGTAGAGCAGAGAAGAGAAGAGAAGACAGGAGAAGACAGGAGAAGAGAAGAGAAGAGAAGAGAAGAGAAGAGAAGAGAAGAGAAGAGAAGAGAAGAGAAGAGAAGAGTAGAGAAGAGTAGGGGTGGCCATGTGGCAGTGTTCTCTGCGATTCGTGTGTCAAAAAAGAAATAAATAAATGAATAAATAACGCAGTGTCGCTGGAGAAAAGGCGGAGGTGTCACTTTCCCTTTAAGGCTACACCCCGCAGTGACACCAGCAGGTTATTATGTGTTGACAAGAAACTGAAGAGTCTCCATTTTAGATGGTGTTCAGCCATGTTTAACAGTGCTCATTAACTTCCCTGAGACAATTCCAGATTCATGGTGGCCAAATACCAGCTGGATTACTATTACTATTATTACTATTATTATTATTATTATTATTATTATTATTATTATTACAATGTATAAGCTCATTATAAAGATATTAGGTGTCTTATAAATAATAATATCATTAATAAATATAATACGAAAATATTATATAAATATTAAAAACTGCATACTGCCCCGGTATATACTGAGTATACATACCGTCTGCTACACCCTGAAGTGTTAAGCTGTGTGGTTTCCTGTACACCACAATCAGCAATCATCAGTATCATCATACTACAGGTCCAGGCCATGTCTCACCTCTACCACCAACAGGGTCCACAATGCCTTGCATTATGAGAGAGTATATTGGGAAGACAACTCTGGCTGCATATGAAGAGACAGCATGTCAACCGGGAATGACAGAAATCTGTGTAAATTAACACTGGGCACATACCGCACACCGCTTACTAATTTTGTGGCAATAAGGCAAAATTCCATAACGATTCCAGATATGAACCTGGAATTGTCTCAGGGGTGTTAAGGAGCGCTGATAAACATGACTGAACACTGTGTAAATAGAGTCGTATGCCGTCACATAATAACCTGTTGGTGTCACTGCGGGGTGTAGCCTCCTGAGCAACAGTGGAAGTACTGCTAAAGGCAGACCATCCTTACCTGTTTCACTGTGTAGCTGATAGCTTTGAAATCCATCCTATCAAGTGCAGCCAGGTGAGGAACACCCTACACCCTTTAAGGGTGCCAGGGCTGCCGTTCGAGGGGCATCAAAATTTGAGGGGCAGCAAATTCTCTCACCATTTCTTGCAAAGCTTCAGTCTGGAGAACAAACGTTCACTGTGTCTTAAATGGTTAAATGCACCATTTCTAACGCACTATTAATGCTCTGTGTTACATCGTGCAGATTTGCTCTTTCAGTACAACCTTAGACGAATTTTTCATGTGGTATCCATTACGACAATGTCCCCGACCAACTTAGGCTCTTGTTGTTTGAATAGATCCCAAAAAAAAACTGCTTAGTGTCACGCCTCTGGGTTACCCTAACACCTCCCATCTCCCAAACTCCATGGCTGGATCCGAAATCGCCTACTTAGTCAGTACGTACTAGACTGAACCCAGTGCGTCACGCTACCACTCTAGAAGTCCTGCCCTTTATTCATATAAACATGTATAATGGGCTTTATATTATATTATATTATTAGTACATTATATTTTATTATATTATATTATATTATATTATATTATATTATATTATATTATATTATATTATATTATATTATATTATATTATATTATATTATATTATATTATATTATATTATATTATATTATATTATATTATATTATATTATGATTAAAATTGGAACATTTTAAGATGTTTTTAGTTGTATATTATTTACACTCGTACAGAGCCAACGTCCCGCTTTCCACCATTTTTTCTTCCTCAGCTCGGAACGCCTTCACAGCTCCAGTGGAATCATGGGATAGCACAGTGTGCTCACTTACCTGAAAATCGCACTGGAAGCGTACGTCAACTTTCGCCCACTGCTTTATGAATACTGCGGGTTTGAACACAATGCACCTTCTCACCTACTACTGTCGCCTACAATGTAGTGTGGTAGAAAGTGGTTTCAGACACAGTCCCAGAGCTCATTACTCATGTCACTGTCACATGTCCCAAACTGTCCAATCCCACCTCATTCTCTCGCCTCCCCTTCACCTGAGTGTTGATTATCACACACCTGAATCTCATTTCACCAGTAGCTTTTAAAACCCTCAGACACACATACACTTTGCAAAGTATTGCCAAACCCAGTGTATGTACTGAGCGTTCTCTCTTGCGTGTTTATCTTCTCTGGTATTGACTTCTCTTTGGTTCTGACCCTGTCTCTCTCTCTCTCTCTCTCTCGCTCTCTTAGTTCTCCCCTTTTCTCTGGTTGCTGGTTTGTTTCCGTTCTGGTTTTGTAATCTCCATCTGTTTACTGGTTTACACTTTTGTCTCACTGTAATTGATCTACCTGCATCTCCTGCTCTCTGGTTCTCGACCCCTGTCTGCCTCTCTGGTTATTCTCTCTGCCTCGTCCCCTCGGTAATGGTTGCCTGGTCCATGCTGTTGTGCTTTATTACCAATCTGTATAAGAAATCTCAATTGACTTTTAGCTTGGCGTGCGTCAACCTAAGTTTGTTAATCCCGGCATTTTGTTATCGTTCTAGCTCTGTCCATGATGAGAAAGAAACAAAAAAGTGACTGTAGTTGATCAGTCAAGTTACAATTCTTAAACCAATGAAGAAAAACAAAGTTTGGTGGCACTGGGCTCTATGTTGGTTGGTATAGCCTAGTGAATAACACCTCCACTTCACAGTTGGGGTTCGATCCTTTACATGGGCAAGCACCCTATACTATACCAACAGGAGTCCTCTGGCAAGAACCATAACATCTTCTTCTACCTATAATCAAATTGTAAATATGTTGAATATCATATATCATAAAAATAAATGTTAGCACCCTCTGGTAAAAGCCAAACTAGCTTTCTGTGGAGACCATTATTATAGACTATGGGTTTCATCTTGCAATAAACTCCTATCTTCAGGTGTCAGGCTTGTTAATACGACAAACTGACAAAGATAGCTAGCTAGCTAGCAAAGCCAGCGATACCTAGCTAGGGCAGAGCTAAGGCTAGCTAGCAAGGTAAAGCAGAGCTAGCTAGCTAAGACTGGCTATCTTTGTTTTAGCTGGGTAGCAGACCATGAGGATTTAGGTTTATATCAAGAAACACTCCATAAAACCCACAGAAGAGATCTGCAAATAGCTCTCTCTGCTTTTGGCAGTTGGTGCTAATGTTTGCTAGATTAGCTAGGTTTGCTAGCTAGCTAACGTTAGAGCCCAGAGGCACTAAACTTTGCTTTTATTCAGTGGTTTAGGAATTATAAACCTCTTTATCAGCTGCAGACGTTTCCTCTTCTCTTCCTTTTCATAAGGAATGTGCTAGAATGTTCACTGAGTAACTCTTTTGACTCAAGACCCAGATGTGTTATCAAGCAGATTCGGAGTGCAGTTCTGTGACTTTTATTTGTTTTGGGGGTCACGTTTGCCCCCGGAAATGGTTACTTACATTAGACTTAACAATCGGATTGTTTTGAGCTATGCAAGAGTGTCTGAGCAAGTCCATCTAAGCAAGTCCTAACTCGACACAACTTTAAGGTAAGTGGGTGATGATTTTGCCCAGTGCTAACTGCTAATACGGTTAATTCCAGTATTTATTAGCTACATTAGCCTCGTAGCTCCAATGCAAAACTAAAGACGCTAAATTCAGACAAAAAGCACGTCTTAGCTGATCCAACCAAACAATCACATGCGGGAAACCAATTGTTTAACCCTTTGCTATTTAGGATTTATCCTATGCCCTTATCCAGCAAACCATATGGGATGCACTGGGAGGCACTGGGATAGAACAGCTTAACAAAGAGGAAACTGAAAAAATTCATATTTAGCTTAAAAGTGCACTATTGTTTTTGATAATGCGACATATTACATATTTCCCACATTCTCATATTCCTATACATGTCAGGCATAACTTCATAGCTCCAGTGCAAAACCGAAGACTCCACTGATCGACTCAAACGATCACAAATCACTTAACCCTTTTCCTTCCTGTGTCAGATCATATCCCTCTGACTTTCATCTAATCCGGGAGCTCTCCTGATTTACTGGGAATCTCCAGCGCTACTGCGTGAATGACTGTGTAAAAACGAGAGACGGCAAAGCAGTGAGTTAGAAAAGAGAAAAGCAAACCAAAAAAGGAAGAGGGAGGGAGGGAGGGAGGGAGGGTTAAAAAAGAAAAGGGGAAAAAAGGCAAAGAGAAGGCGGGCAGGAGTGATGCCAGGGGGACCACGGGCTGCACTCCCCATCTCTCCATAATCACCAGGGCGATGCTCGGATGCCTCCCCTATTTGCATAATGCCATCCTGACACTTTTACTTCCGCCATCCATCACCAGCGGCGTGAGTCGTGCGCCCGGCTCCATGCCTCCGTCTCCCCTCTGATTGCGTCCTGTGTTTATCTGCCCAAGCACAAAAGATTGATTCCCCGCTGTCTCTCAGCCTTATGTTCGGCAGATAGGGATTTTCACAGAATGATGAAGCACCCAGTCAGCTAATGATAAACAGAAAACACATATTCAAAAGGATGGTCCCTCTTTTTTCCCTCCTTTCTTTCTTGTGTTTTTTTTTTTTTTTTTTTTGAAGCTGTCTTTCTTTTTTATTTCTTTCTTTTTCTATCATTCGTTTTTCTTTTTTTTTCCTTCTTGTGAGAGAGAGAGAAAACGGATGTCAGGTTAAGGAACTGAACACACTCTGCTGGGACTTCAATTTGAAACGCAATTGTTTTCCTGTCAGCTTCTCTCTCCTTCTTTTTTTACCCTTGAATTTTTTTTTTTTTTTTTTTTTTTGCTCTGGGGTGAAAAATGAAGAAACGGAGGGAGGAGGAAAAAAAGGAAAGCAAAGAGGATAGCAATTAAAATAAAAAATGGCATTCTGATGGCCGGTCTTGTTTTCAGTAAAACGACGCCCCGTGTGAGGGGAGGATTTGACAGCTTTGTTTCGGGAGAAACCTTTCCTGACGGAGAGATAAGAGTGTACATACACCGGCACTGAAGCGCATTTAGCGAACAAGAAGCTGATACAAGGTCGCCTTTACCTGCGCCATGCTACGACTAGCATGCTACGGCTATTAGCGCAGCCGTATAGCTATTGTTAGCTTGCTTTAACTCCCAAATCCGGTCTCGGCCACTGAGATCAAAGTGAAGCAAAGCCGTGAGCTTCCCAGTGCGGAAAGTTTCAGGCTAATGATGACAAAATAGCATTAGCTGCTGTCACTTCTAAGAGAAGAGAGATTATTTTATTTATTGAAATGAGATTGAAATGATAAATCTCCCTCCCACCACCACCACCACCACCCTCCTGATAAAATACTTGGCCTCATAAGCCTCGGCATGGGGATAGGGATTTGGGAAGATGAAGGGAGAGAAGAAGAAATTCATAATGCATAATAAAACAAAAGGTGTCGTGGGAAACATCACTGATATTAAAAACCAGTGGCAGACGGATCTATATGAGAAATGCAGATTTTTAAAATGTAAATAACCACAGCCGGCAAAGGCTTTTGATTCAAAGATAGGGTGACAGCACAATAGAGGGAGACGGGGGGATAAAAAAGACGAACAGTGGATTTTTATCCACTTTTTATGTGCACGCCTTCGGAAGAGGAAAAAGTTAAGGCTCCACTTTTCATCGCGCAAACAAGCTCAAAGACCCAAAAGAGCACACCTGTAAATACAGGCTCAAAGACGCAAGTACAGGAATAAAAAAAAGAACTTTCAGAAATGAAGATAAGTGCATTTCAAACACTCACCCCCAGCGCCTTGTTGATTCCTGCTCTGATTTAACTGATATCCGAGATGCAAAATACTTGAAATTGTCCCTGGGGCCCAATAAAAGAATGGAATATTCCGTAAGTAGTGAAAACTCGTCTTCCAATCAACATCTGTTAGCTGAATATACTGGTATAAACATATTTTATATTAAGTATTCAGACCTACATATTTACAGGGATTATGTTCTGATCTATTTAAACCCGAGCCATGAACTCAGATAGCAAAAACACTTACAGCATAATAACACTTACATCCTTTGTATTTTTGTATTTTTAAAATATGATTTTATTTCTTTTAAATTAAAGTTAAAAGATTCAGATTTATCATGAGTTAATTATTTTGGTAACACTTTATATTATTGGCTAATTAATTAATGCATTAGTTAACACGAATGAATGCATTAACAATGGTTACAAGCAGTGTTAAGTAAATTTATTACAGTGAATATATGACTGCATGTTTACATGTTAAGTGTATGTGTAACTGTTTGTTTACGTTAAGTGAATATGTAACTGCATGTTTACATGTTAAATAAATATATAACTGAAAGTTTACATGTTAAGTGTATATGTAACTGCATGTTTACATGTTAAGTAAATATGTATCTACATGTTAAGTAAATATGTAACTACATGTTAAATGAATATGTAACTGCATGTTTACATGTTAAGTAAATATGTAACTGCATGTTCACATGTTAAGCAAATATATAACTACATGTTTGCATGTTAAATGGATAAGTAACAACTGCATGTTTACATGTTAATTAACATATAACTGCATGTTTATATGTTAAGTAAAATGTAACTGCATTTTCATGTGTTAAGTAAATATGTAACTGCATGTTTACATATTAAGTGTATATATATAACTGCATGTTTACATGTTAAGTGAATATGCAACTGCATGTTTACATGTTAAGTAAAAATGTAACTGCATGTTTACATGTTAAGTAAATATGTAACTGCATGTTTACATGTTAAGTAAATATGTAACTGCATGTTTACATGTTAAGTAAATATGTAACTGCATGTTCACATGTTAAGTAAATGTGTAACTGCATGTTCACATGTTAAGTGAATATGTAACTGCATGTTTACATGTTAAGTGAATATGTAACTGCATGTTTACATGTTAAGTGAATATGTAACTGCATGTACACATGTTAAGTAAATATGTTACTGCATGTACACATGTTAAGTGAATATGTAACTGCATGTTCACATGTTAAGTGTATATGTAACTGCATGTTTACATGTTAAGTGAATATGTAACTGCATGTACACATGTTAAGTGAATATGTAACTGCATGTACACATGTTAAGTGAATATGTAACTGCATGTTTACATGTTAAGTGAATATGTAACTGCATGTTTACATGTTAAGTGAATATGTAACTGCATGTTTACATGTTAAGTGAATATGTAACTGCATGTTTACATGTTAAGTAAATGTGTAACTGCATGTTCACATCTTAAGTGAATATGTAACTGCATGTCTACATGTTAAGTGAATATGTAACTGCATGTTTACATGTTAAGTGAATATGTAACTGCATGTACACATGTTAAGTAAATATGTTACTGCATGTACACATGTTAAGTGAATATGTAACTGCATGTTTACATGTTAAGTGAATATGTAACTGCATGTACACATGTTAAGTGAATATGTAACTGCATGTACACATGTTAAGTGAATATGTTACTGCATGTACACATGTTAAGTGAATATGTAACTGCATGTTCACATGTTAAGTGAATATGTAACTGCATGTTAACATGTTAAGTGAATATGTATCTGCATGTTTACATGTTTAATGAATATGTAACTGCATGTTTACATGTTAAGCGAATATGTAACTGCATGTTTACATGTTAAGTGAATATGTATCTGCATGTTTACATGTTTAATGAATATGTAACTGCATGTTTACATGTTAAGTGAATATGTAACTGCATGTTTACATGTTAAGTGAATATGTAACTGCATGTTCACATGTTAAGTGACTTAACTTTTAGTTCTAATTAGTTATCCAGCACTAAAGATCAAGTTTAATTTGAAAACTTCATTCAAGAAATGCGACCCACCTTTACACTACCAAACACAAATAGTTTTAGTAAGTGGGCAGGGCCATTTTTAATCATCCCCCTTCATCCTTGTTCCTCATGACCACATGGTAAGCAGCTGGATCGCATTGATTTTAAGTAAATATGTCCCCTAGTTTAAAACTCAGTGTGGAACATCACTACTGAAACACAGCTTCTCTGAAATTGCAAAAACAGTTTTGTGTTTTATTATAAAATAAAGACTATTTTATGTGTATTTGTGTATTTATGCTGTATTTGCTAGTCACTTGCTGGCTAGTGCTTTTGAGTTTTGCTAAACAGGAGCATAAATTGTTACTGCTGAAACAGTCACTACTTGGTAATAGCTTTAACAGTGTTAGGTTTACTTTGGGGGAGGCAAGATGTTCAGTGTTAAGTCATTAGTTTTAACGTAAATGTAATTAAGGTAAAGGCTAAATGAGTTCCAAATGTGCTTTCAGTCAAGACTCAAATCTATAACATGACCCATATATGGTCGCTGCTCAAAGAAAAAAACAGTATCTCGAAAATGGCCAGACTTTTTCCAAGGAATTCTGAGCAGTCTCTGGGTTCATCAACTGGTGGACCACAGTCCAAAGTAGTTAAGCAAGGACTTGAAAAAACACTTCAGCGGCAAAGCCAATTAGCATGCCTAAAAACCAAGATCATATTTTCAGGACATGCATGAACATGAAGCAGTATAGTACATACGCCAACGACTCTGAACAGAACAGACACTACAGGCCTCGATATCAGATCAGAATAAGGATTATTTCACATGCGTCTGTAGATTTATAATTTAAACTTTGAATAGTGAAGCAACAACACAGGCCAGTCAAAAAGTCTCTCCGAGGTTCAGGATGAAAGCTGATGTTTCTACTCATCAAAATCTGTAGCGCTGGTCAAAACAGGGGAAGTTAAGTAACACTGCGGAACAAATCACTGAGATTTAACCTCCAGAATTCAGTTCTGAGGACGAATACAATCAACCGAAAGCTCAACATGCCAGATCCATCCGGTCCCTGACTACACCACAGCCTGAAAAGCTCATTAAGATAAGATATTTAGATTATAAAAATAGATAACAACATATTTAGATTGTATAATTATAAAATAATTTATATTTATATATATATATATATATATTAATTAATAAATAAATTATTTTATAATTATATAATCTAAATATTTTTTTTACATTTTTTTATATAATCTACATATTTTTTACATTTTTTAAATGTATTTTATTATTTTATAATATATATATATATATATATATATATATATATATATATATAAATATATATATATATATATATATTATAAAAGAATAAAATGAAGAAAAAAATAACTGTAGTATTATTTTATTATTTAAACAGTTAGCATTTAAGGATAACCATTGTCATTATTTAGTTATATTAGTATGTTTATTTGGACCTTCAGAAGCATGAAACTTGGTGTTACTGGACCTTTACAGGTTTAGTTAGATACTCTTGATTCATAGTCTTTATATGGTAAATGTCAAAAAGCCATATTTCCATGAAATGACTCCTTACGCAAAAAGAAGTTTTATCATTTTATCATGTCAAATAGAGGGAAAAGTGTCCATACATTTTGACAGGTAGAGTAGATTTTCATAAATGCACATACTTGAAAATATGAGCAAATATATTGTTGCTGTCTGAAGAAAAACAGGCATCTCTAAAATAATCTGAACCTTATCAGGACATTCATGTACGAAGACCATATTTACAGCCTTAGCAGATGCTCCTGTCCAGAGTGACTCGTAGCTAACCTTTACACAGGGAGGTGAAGGCAGGGTTTGGAGTCTTGCCTAGGGACTCTTATAGGAATAACCATATGGTGGATGCCTAGTTGGGGAATCAAGCTTAAAGGGGAGGAGAGGTGTAACCCAGTACACTATACCAACCGCTAGGAAAAGAGCCCACATCAGGGAATTAAACCCCAGTCTACAGCATGGAGAGAGCAACGGTGTACCCCACAATGCTATAGAACCCACTAGAAGAGCCCCCTGTCACACAATCAAACCCCAGTCTACAGCATGGAGAGTGACAGTGTAACCCGCTATGCTATAGAACCCACTAGAAGAGCCCCCATCAGGCAATCAAACCCCAGTCTACAGCATGGAGAGAACAACGATGTAACCCGCTATGCTATAGAACCCACTAGAGGAGCCCCCCATCAGGCAATCAAACCCCAGTCTACAGCATGGAGAGCAGAGGTGTAACCCACTATGCTATAGAACCCACTAGAAGAGCCCCCCATCAGGCAATCAAACCCCAGTCTACAGCATGGAGAGCAGAGGTGTAACCCACTATGCTATAGAAGAGCCCCCCGTCAGGCAATCAAACCCCAGTCTACAGCATGGAGAGAGCAACGGTGTAACCCACTATGCTATAGAACCCACTAGAAGAGCCCCCCGTCAGGCAATCAAACCCCAGTCTACAGCATGGAGAGCAGAGGTGTAACCCACTATGGTATTGAACCCACTAGAAGAGCCCCCCATCAGGCAATCAAACCCTGGTCTTCCACACAACAGGCAGAGAAGCTGTCCACTACAGTGACAAGGACAACAGAAAGAGATGACGTCTTGGACCAGGAATCAAACCCAGGCCACTGTGTATTAGTGCTAGTTTACAGTTTGGTGTCTTCCCTTTCATTCTACAGTACAGCGTTAAGATCAACAGAAGGAGAGCCTTCTATGAGTGGCCGTGTCTAAACTTTTGATTGGTGGTGTACTCTCAGTACTGACTGTCTGGCTCTGGAGCGTACAGTGCATTTGCAGAAACGTCTTCGTTTACATATTTGACGCTCCCTAACTTCTCAATCTATTCATGCAGGTTTAGTATTGATAGTAAGTATTTGTTGCTGTAAGGTGGAGGGTACAGTACAGTACATTCACGCCCAGCAACATCTTCATCCCTCATTCATTCAGCTATTCATAACTTCCTTTTTTCTGTAAACAATCTTCTACTGACAGACGAACAGAACGGCGGATGATTTTTTCCCAGACAGAAAACATCCATCATGTTTGTCTCAGGGTTCACCGACGTTCCAAGAGTAGCATTCAGACACACACACACACACACACACACACACACACACACACACACACACACACACACACACAATAAGGCCTGGACCAAACACTTCATCTCAAGGGAAAGGTGAACATGTATAATCTCAATGCCGTGCTCTCGTCTGTTTGAGCCCACGGCACTCATCGCCCAATAAAACCTGCAGAGGAGTTGTCTTTCTTCTAACGGCCCAAGGTCCTTGCCATGCATGTGGCCCTCTCTGTTCCACACACTGGAACACTCTACCTCAATGTACACTTTATCTTTAGAGTGCATTAAGAAGAGTGGCTGAAAGAAAACACTGCATGTGCGTTCAGTCAGCTGACACACTTTCCAACTCATAAAGCAACAGGTCAGTGAAACACCATTTACATCGTTTACACCGAACTGGCATCATTCAGCAAAGACATGCTTGGCATCTGGACTTATCGTGCTTCTGTATTTTGGTTCCTGGAGCTGTGGACAAAAGTATGAGGACAGTTCTGCCAGAAAGACATAAAAGCAAAAGTGATGGAAATGATATTTAATCACCTACTTTGAAGGATGACAATATGGAGTTTTTGATTAATCTAGAAGTGTATACCCAGACTGTGATTAATCCAGATATGTATACTCAGGCTGTGTTTAATCCAGAATTAGATACTCAGGCTGTGATTAATCCAGATATGTATACTTAGGCTGTGATTAATCCAGATATGTATACTCAGGCTGTGATTAATCCAGATATGTATACTCAGACTGTGATTAATCCAGACATGTATACTCAGACTGTGATTAATCCAGATATGTATAATCAGGCTGTGTTTAATCCAGATATGTATACTCGGGCTCGGGCTATGATTAATCCAGATATGTATACTCAGGCTGTGATTAATCCAGATATGTATACTCAGGCTGTGATTAATCCAGATATGTATACTCAGACTGTGATTAATCCAGATATGTATACTCAGACTGTGATTAATCCAGAATTAGATACTCAGGCTGTGATTAATCCAGATATGTATACTCAGGCAGTGATTAATCCAGATATGTATAATCAGACTGTGATTAATCCAGCTATGTATACTTAGGCTGTGATTAATCCAGATATGTATACTCAGGCTGTGATTAATCCAGATATGTATACTCAGACTGTGATTAATCCAGATATGTATAATCAGGCTGTGTTTAATCCAGATATGTATACTCGGGCTCGGGCTATGATTAATCCAGATATGTATACTCAGGCTGTGATTAATCCAGATATGTATACTCAGGCTGTGATTAATCCAGATATGTGTACTCAGACTGTGATTAATCCAGATATGTACGCTCAGAATGTGATTAATCCAAATTTTTATAATCAGACTGTGATTTATACAGAATTAGATACTCAGACTGTGATTAATCCAGATATGTATACTCAGACTGTGATTAATCCAGATATGTGTACTCAGGCTGTGATAAATCCAGAATTAGGTACTCAGGCTGTGATTAATCCAGAATTAGATACTCAGACTGTGATTAATCCAGAATTAGATACTCAGACTGTGATTAATCCAGAATTAGATACTCAGGCTGTGATTAATCCAGAATTAGATACTCAGGCTGTAATTGATCCAGGAGTCTTTGGTGTAAGCACCATCCTAGACCCAGGTCTTGAAGCATAGAAATGTCAACACCTGACAGCTGCAAAACTTAAGCGTAAATTAAATCCTTTTAAAGACCAGGTACTGAGTGAATGAGTGACATAGCATCCGAGTCTTTCCGGCAGAACCTGAACACTAAAGTTTTTATTTCGGGCTTCCAGGTGGATGTTGTCCATGTTAATACTGTCAGAAACACACATCTAATGTACACTGTACGGTGTAAACATGAATGACAATAAAGTTTGTCTAAGTCTAAGTCTACGTAAGTTTACTTGAAGTTACTTAACCTCCTGAGACCCGGACTCGCTTGGTATGCAATTTTAATTCTTCCTAGCTATTTGTGATTAGTAGGACCCAACAAGTGTAAAAACTAAACCTTGTCTTTGTACAGAAAGTTGTTCTGGCAAAAAGCAATGTCCTCATATGAAGCCAATGGGTCAACGTTTCAAAAAGTGTCATGGTGCAGAGAAGCTGAAACGTAATGTCCTCATATGAATATAAATAGAAATTCCACCAATTTTCATTAAAGTCTGCAGAATGTAATAGGAGTGGTAGGAGTAGGAGTGTCTAATAGAGTGGACAGTGAGTGGACACAGTGTTTAAGCAGCACTGCTGTCTGATCCACTCAAACCAGCACCTCACACACTAACACACCAGTCTAACCACGTTAGTCTCACTGCAGTGCTGAGAATGACCCACCACCCTCATTATACCTGCTCTGTGGTGGTCCTGTGGGGGTCCTGACCATTGAAGAACAGGGTAATACAGTATATAGAGAAACAGATGGACTACAGTCTGGACCTGTAGAACTACAGAGTGTCCTATATGGTCAGTGGGGCTGATAGGGGTATGTGAAGTCGGTGTATATAACTTTTCCTAGTTCGGTTCTTCTTCTTTTCTAATTCCTTCGATGAGTTGATACCTTCATTAGCCTTGCACAAAGTGCTATGTATACAGAGACCAGTACGTGCAACGGTGTCTGAAACTCACACAAGCAAGTCTATTAAGTGGGAATGCCCAGCTTCTCCTGCATGCCTTCCAGCCCCCGTGTGGGTCATGTCCAAACACACCCTCCTGTCTGCCGTACACCATGTCAGCACCCAAAACACACTTGTGAGCTGTCCCATTACGGCTCCCCTGTGTTTTTTTTTTCCTTCTTCGTCTTCCCCCCTTCTTGTTCCCTCTGAAGGATTTGCTTTTGTTGGTATTGTGTTTCAGCATGGTGGGGACAGATGGATGGAGGCCAAGCTCAAGGAGGATTTCTCAACACCCTGCGTGGATCATGACTGCTAGACAAAAAGAGATGTGGGCGTAAAGAGACAAGCATTCGTTAAAGACTTTTTTTGAGGGGGGTGTTAGGCGTTATGCGTGATTAACCACCATTACCATTATTATTATTATGGTATCATTATTACTGAACTAGCAGTAGGTTATTTTTTTTAACAAGGGGAAATCGGCCTTGTTCAAAGCTTTCCTATCAAAGCAGTTAAACAATAGCGGGCGGCTAAACAGCAGCAAGCATATGCAGATATGCACACAGTCAATAAAACTGTGGTCTGTAATATTCTGCCAAAATAAGTGCTAAGGAACTAAACATTGCTCTTTTCCCTCCCTCCCCTCCTCCCTCCCTCCGGGATCTTGTGTATATGATGCCTGGGCTGGGAATAATGATATTTTGAAATCAAATCTTACTCCTCTTCTTGGTGGGGGGAGGGGGTTTCATTAAAGTCTTTCATACATGCAAATCTCCTCCACAAAAAAAAGAGGAGAAGAAGGAGAAGAAGAAGAAGGCATAGATATTTCTCTCTATTTTTTGCCAACATTTGTGTGAGAAAATCCACGGAAAATCCATCAAATCCTTTGGAAATCCAATAATATTTGCATAGGGCTTAAAACATGCAAAGTCACTGAATATGAATTAAACTGAAAGCCCCTACTTATGCATTAAAATGGATTTTGAAATGCTCGACTCCTACAGGTAAAACTAGGATGAGTCTACTGGTTAAGCGACGGCTGTCGGCGTCCGCCCGATACACTGCCACTGTACCCCCCCCCCATCAACCCAGCACTGTATCGGAACAATGGGATGTGCATATGGCCCTCGACGGCACCCGCTCGTCAGATGCCATCGAATTTATGGAAAATAAAAAGGAGGGTGGGGGGGGATGGGGGTCTCGTCAGAAGCCGGGAAAATATATGTACGTCTTCCCACGACACCTTCAGCCACACGTGCCGTCGGAGGTGCGGAGTGGCGCCTTTGTCTTCCGTGTTTTTCTGAAGACACATCAAGGCCGCGTTAGTGGAGTCTGAGCCATTTGCTCCGTGCCAACCCCGTAATGACAAACACACACTGGCAACACATTAAGAATTCAACAGGCAATCTATTCAGCAATTAATGATGTAGGAAATCAGCCCTCCTGGTGAAGAAGCCACTCGGCAGAAGGAAGCAAACAGGGCTCGTTGCAGCGTAGAGCTCTCGCTGTGCCCTTGGGCCCTCTGCGCTGCTGTACTTTCCCCAGTCCACACATTTGTTCTCGCTGAGGCGCGCCGCATGCATTGTGCATGCTCTTTCCTTTGACACTTCAAGGCCACTCGTCAGCGCGGTAAAATGTCGCCCGTGCCGAGTTGTTTATAACATTTGTTGGTGCTAAAAAAACTCTGTTTTGACAGAGAGTTGATTCGAGCAAGCTGATTCTGCCCATATACTGTCACCCAGGGTTCAGAGTCCAGTGGCAGGCCTTCGAGGCCCGGTAGCAGATGTGGGAAATCGCCCCGCTGGACTTCCAGGAGTGAATTTGGACGCTCTTGCTCTACACGTTCTTCATAAGCAAGTACAGTCTGTTGTTTAGCCAGTGGTGCTGCTAACTGTTAAGCAACGTAAACAGCTGCATGGGCCCTCAGGGGCCGACAGCACTCCCTAACAGCTTCTGGGCTATTGTGGTACCGCACCATTGTGTACGTGAGGAGGAAAAAGCTACTGGTTAAACATTTCCCAGAAAAGGAATATACGGAGCTGGAGAGAGAAAGCCAAAGCTTTTTGGGGTTAAGGTTATGCCCTTTGTACTGGCTCTAAATTACAATTCCACATTACAAAATGTGGAAAAAACTCAGACTGTGATTAATCCAGATATGTATACTCAGACTGTGATTAATCCAGATATGTATACTCAGACTGTGATTAATCCAGAATTGGGTACTCAGACTGTGATTAATCCAGAATTAGATACTCAGACTGTGATTAATCCAGAATTGGGTACTCAGACTGTGATTAATCCAGAATTAGATACTCAGACTGTGATTAATCCAGATATGTATACTCAGACTGTGATTAATCCAGATATGTATACTCAGACTGTGATTAATCCAGATATGTATACTCAGACTGTGATTAATCCAGATATGTATACTCAGACTGTGTTTAATCCAGATATGTATACTCAGACTGTGATTAATCCAGATATGTATACTCAGACTGTGATTAATCCAGGTATGTATACTCAGACTGTGATTAATCCAGATATGTGTACTCAGACTGTGTTTAATCCAGATATGTATACTCAGACTGTGATTAATCCAGAATTAGGTACTTAGATTTTGATTAATCCAGAATTAGGTACTCAGACTGATTCATCCAGAACTAGGTACTTAGACTTTGATTAATCTAGAATTGGGTACTTAGACTGTGATTAATCCAGATTGTATACTCAGACTGTGATTAATCCAGATATGTATACTCAGACTGTGATTAATCCAGGTATGTATACTCAGACTGTGATTAATCCAGATATGTGTACTCAGACTGTGTTTAATACAGATATGTATACTCAGACTGTGATTAATCCAGAATTGGGTACTCAGGCTGTGATTAATCCAGAATTAGATACTCAGACTGTGATTAATCCAGAATTAGATACTCAGACGCTGATTAATCCAGAATTAGGTACTCAGACTGTGTTTAATCCAGGTATGTATACTCAGACTGTGATTAATCCAGAATTCTATACTCAGGCTGTGATTAATCCAGAATTAGATACTCAGACTGTGATTAATCCAGAATTCTATACTCAGGCTGGGATTAATCCAGAATTAGATCATTTTTGTTATATTGGTTTATGTTCTTAGTTTGTGATTAATCAAGGTTTAGATTCTCGGGCTGTAAATAATCAAGGATTATATACTTAGGCTATGATTCTTCCAGGTTTAGATTCTGAGTAATCCAGTTTTAGATACTAAGGCTTCAAATAATGCAAGGCTAAATATTCAGTCCATGATTAATTTATACTCAGATTGTGATTAATCCAAGTTTATATACTAAGGCTGTGATTTATCCAGATTTATTTACTAAGGCTGTGATTAATCCAGGTTTATTTACTAAGGCTGTGATTAATCCAGGTTTATTTACTAAGGCTGTGATTAATCCAGTTTTAGTCAATGATAAATCCAAGTTTAGATACTCGGGATCCAGTGAAGCCAGGCTCAGACAATCAAACTCTAAGTAATCCAGGTTTCAGGCTACAATGAACCCAGAGCTTAATACTCAGATTGTGATTCATTTATGCTTAGAGAGAAATTAATCCTGTTTTAGATTCACTCATAGATTAATTCAATTTATGTAATTTAATAGGTAATATAATAGGTGTAATTTCTCACTGAACGTTATATTTTTTTAACCACTGTAATATCCTCCCACTACCTTCTCCTCCGTCGTCTCTGGCCATGGCCTTGTACATTGCAAATTGACTTTTTGCCTCTGTGTTAGCCGTTGCCAGTCCCATAGAGCTTGATGGTGACTACAACTAGGGTTGCCACCTTTCAGAAATGAAAATAAAGGACGGAGGCGTGGTCATGTGTGAGTGACATATGTTCAAAATCGCGTACCATATGTGATCTGATACCGGGGTGTGGGGGTTGTTTTGGGGAAGAGCGTGTTTAATCATGTGTGACAAATGTGTTTATTGGACATTTATGGAAATACGGAACAAATTTACGGAAATACGGAACAAATTCACAGAAATACAGAACAAATTTATGGAAATACGGAACCAATTTACAGAAATACGGAACAAATTTACAGAAATACGGAACAAATTTACAGAAATACGGAACCAATTTATGGAAATACAGAACAAATTTTACGGAAATACGGAACAAATTTACAGAAATACGGAACAAATTTACAGAAATACGGAACAAATTCACAGAAATACGGAACAAATTTACGGAAATACGGAACCAATTTACAGAAATACGGAACAAATTTACAGAAATACGGAACCAATTTATG
Organism: Prochilodus magdalenae; assembly: GCA_024036415.1. Taxonomy (NCBI): domain Eukaryota; kingdom Metazoa; phylum Chordata; class Actinopteri; order Characiformes; family Prochilodontidae; genus Prochilodus; species Prochilodus magdalenae. The sequence goes on along the minus strand of JAMWET010005072.1, from coordinate 22,600 downwards.
GAAATACAGAACAAATTTTACGGAAATACGGAACAAATTTACAGAAATACGGAACAAATTTACAGAAATACGGAACCAATTTATGGAAATACAGAACAAATTTTACGGAAATACGGAACAAATTTACAGAAATACAGAACAAATTTACAGAAATACGGAACCAATTTATGGAAATACAGAACAAATTTTACGGTAATACGGAAGGCAACATTTAATTGCCAAATAAAGGATGATTCCGTATTTTACGGGACGGGTGGCAACCCTACCTACAACTGTCTCTATAGAAATCAACGAGAAGACACGTAAATGAGTCTTTTCTGTAATATAAATGGACAGAATGTGTCTTTTGTACTCGTTTTGTTAAAATAGACCCAGAATGCATCTCCTTGAAGTAGTGCACAGTGCACACTCTAGACTTCAGGCCTGCTGACCCCTCGCCTGCCTTTTCTACCATGTCACTCACAGCACATTCCTCATGTGTTTAGCATGAGATCACCCTGTGCTGCTCCAGTGGAGGATGAAAAGCCGTACTGTACGCTTAAGTATGTAGAATGGTTCTCCTGGACACTTTACTGTGCTCTGAGGAGGGATTAGTTTCAGAGCTGACAGCTTTCGAGTGTGAAGGAAAACAACAGGAAAGGAGTATATAGTGTTCTGTGCAGGTATTTGGCTGAAGGCCTTAAAGTAGAAGGGGAAATGAACCTTGAAGAGCGCTTCGGGTGAACCTTTGCTCTCTTTAGACGCCGTTAGAGTCCAGGAAAACAGGAATGAGTGACAATTAGTGCCCCGAAACAACCCGGCAATTATGAGAGCTATTCGCGTGCAGTGGCGGAGCTTAAGGCGCGCCAATAAATCACGTGCTTTATCTCCGTCGGTTCTCCTCCAAGCGCCAACAAGTCGGCGGAAAACTTTTAATTAATGGAGTGTGTATTGTTTTTAACGTATGATCGAAATTAATCAGCCCTCAATTTAACGTATTAAAATCAAATTAATCATGTGAAAAGGCAAATGATGCTTGACACAGCTCCAGCTGTGCTGAGCCATTGTTTTCCCCCTCGCGCACCTCTCTTCAGGGGGACATTAGTAAACTGTGGGCTGGTGTCAGTTCCGTTACTGTCACACCAGCGTGCACGACACAGCTTCAGTTTATTAACTTCGGGGGGCTTGTTCAGTTTAATAAACTCCTGATCGGCGGGGGCGCATTTATGCTGGATTAATCCAGGTTTAGATGCTCAGACTGTGATTAGACCAGGTTTGGATATTCAAGATGTGATTAATACAGGGTTAGATATGCTGTCTGGGATTAATCCAGGGTTAGATATGCTGTCTGGGATTAATCCAGGGTTAGATATGCAGACTGTGATTAATCCAGGGTTAGATATGCTGTCTAGGATTAATCCAGGGTTAGATATGCTGGCTGGGATTAATCCAGGGTTAGATATGCAGACTCTGATTAATCCAGGTATAGATATGCAGACTGTCATTAATCCAGGAATAGATATTCAGACTGTGAATAATCCAGGATTAGATACGCAGACTGTGATTAATCCAGGGTTAGATATGCAGACTGTGATTAATCCAGGGTTAGATATGCTGTCTGGGATTAATCCAGGGTTAGATATGCTGTCTGGGATTAATCCAGGGTTAGATATGCAGACTGTGATTAATCCAGGGTTAGATATGCTGTCTGGGATTAATCCAGGGTTAGATATGCTGTCTGGGATTAATCCAGGGTTAGATATGCAGACTGTGATTAATCAAGGGTTAGATATGCAGACTGTGATTAATCCAGGGTTAGATATGCTGTCTGTGATTAATACAGGGTTAGATAAGAAGACTGTGATTAATCCTGGGTTAGACATGCTGTCTGGGATTAATCTAGGGTTATATATGCAGATTGTGATTAATCCAGGGTTAGATATGCAGATTGTGATTAATCAAGGGTTAGACATGCTGTCTGGGATTAATCCAGGGTTATATATGCTGTCTGGGATTAATCCAGGGTTAAATATGCAGACTGTGATTAATCCAGGGTTAGATATGATGTCTGGGATTAATCCAGGGTTTAATATGCTGTCTGGGATTAATCCAGGTATAGATATGCAGACTGCGAATAATCCAGGATTAGATACGCAGACAGTGATTAATCCAGGTATAGATATTCGGGCTGTGATTTATCCAGGATTAAATATGATAGCTGGGATTAATCCAGGATTAGATATGCAGACTGTCATTAATCCAGGTATAGATATTCAGACTGCAAATAATCCAGGATTAGATAAGCATACTTGATTAATCCAGGTATAGATACTCAGACTGTGATTAATCCACAATTAGATATGCAGGTTGCAATTAATCCAGGATTAGATATGCAGGCTGTGATTAATCCAGGTATAGATACACCGAATAAAATTAATTTAGGTTTAAACATATAAAATATGATTAATCCAGGATCATACATTCAGACTGTTATTAATCCAGGATAGATTCTCAGACTGTAAGTAATCCAGGTTTCATGGCTGTAGTTAATCTAGGTCTAGATTATTTCGCTGTGGTTAGTCTGGGACTAGATTCTTTGGCTGTGATATATCTAGGTTCAGATATTCAGGGTGTTGTTAATGTGCAGATAGATGTTATGACTGTAATTGGACGGTGATTAATCAAAGGTTAGATACCCAGACTTCTGCTCGGTGGGCCGTTGCTGTTGTAGCTCGGTGTGCCCTGTGATGGACTGGTGGTCTGTCCAGAGTGTTTCCTGCCTTCCACCTAGTGAGCACTGGGATAGGCTCCAGCACCCCTTTGCCTCAACTTTGCCTCGCCAGAGTCTCCAGCACCATATTAAGGGCCCTTCATTACTGTATTGCCCATACTGAAGTGTACTAGATGGGCCCTTGGAGGGGTCAGAGATCAAGTGAGCTTCAGCAGCAACACTTGCACAGAGATGATACAGGCTAATCTGTTCACCAGGGATGCCAATAAGATTCACAATACTTTAAAAGCCACAATGTTGGATTAACTGTGCTTATATATAAGCTTATATAGCTTATATAGCTTTTAACTTCCATAAGTCTGCTGATATGACTATACTCTGCTAGCTTGCTAGTTAGCAAGCTAAAGGCTACACCCCTAGCAACAATAAAAAAAAGGCTGTATCCAAGTTACAGTATGTTCAGACCTTTACACTGCAGAATTCACATGGCTAGCTAATTAGCTGGCATCGGGCCGCCATGTTTGCTAACCCAACATGCCAGACGTCTTGGTATGAAGCTGTAGAGGTTCCTAATGGTGTCCTGTGATAATCCATCCCATGCAGCTTGAATATCCTCACACAGTTCCTGCAGGTGGTGCAGTAGGGGTGGAGGTGGAGTGGTCTTCTTGGCACTGATCACGGAGCCTCCACACGCGGATTCATTGGTCATATCCTCCAAGACAAAAGCAGCTCTGATCACTGAAGATGACCCGCTGTGACTCACTCCATGACAGTCTGGCACGACACCATTGCAGTCTTTGGCGATGTTGACATGGTGTTAAGGGCAGCCGTCATAACGGTGTGTGTGTGCATGTAGTCCTGCATCGTACAGCCATCTGTTGGGTGAGTCAGGTACAGCGATAAGGCCCGTCCTTGCATGGCTAACCATGAAACTTGAATCATCAGCATGTCTCACAATGTCAAACCTACCCACCAAGTTTCATGCCTGGTGGTTGATTCCTGCTGGGTGTAGCTATTTATTTGATGGCGAGTGTATGTATTAATACGCTAGTGGAAAACAACATCGTCAATGTGCACACATGACTGACACAAGACCTGCTCACGCTCTCTGTCTTCTTGCAAGTGTGTATGAATATGAGTCAAGCTACATGTGCACATATAGCAGGTGTTAAGTTCTGACTTAACGTTGACTTAAAATGTAAGATGTTTACAAGTGTTAGCATGTATCAGGACTCAGAACTAGAGCACACCTCAAAAAGATGAACCCCTACTTTCAATGTACCCGGCTTGCTGTCCCTCCTTTAGGGGTGGGCGATACCCCTGATTTTCCATTCGATCCGATACCAACTAATACCAAGGATAATATCCTGATACCAATACATTGTGTATGTGACTTTTATCAGTGACTAATAGTAAATTTAGAGAGTTTTCTCCGTCCTTCCTTTTTAATAACATAATTCAATTCATTTAATAACATAATTGAATTCATTTCATAACATAATTTAATAATTTCTATCATTTTCTTTGTATTTTTATTGAGACCTATGCTACATGTCCATCCTACTAAATGAATATCAGGCCATATTAATATTTGTGTGCCTGAACTGATTCTTTAAAGTCAATGTCAGGATCGTTAATATCAATATTTAAGTATCGATCCACCCATTACTACCCTCCTACCCTTGTGTCACGACCAAAAAAATCAGACTTCAAAATCTATAGCTAAGCAAAACTTCTCAAATCATTAAACCATGACGTGTCCTGGACTCCAACTAGTCCAGAATCTCACTGCTAGCCTTCAGGAAACCAGAGATAATGAGGTTCAGTGTCCGACCTTTGCAGTGCTGTAGATCCGCGGAGAATGTTTACAACAAAGCCAAACTCCACAGGGTGGTAGAGCATCACGAGCCCTTTTCCAGTTCTCTGTAACGCAGTGCTAGCCTGCAGGAAGACGGAGATACAGCCAGGTTCCTCACCTGTTGTCTTCTCTGAGGCGTCCATGTGATCAGTGACTAGCTGGCATCAAGTGCCATTGGCAAGCAGTCAAGTCAACAAGTCTGTGCAACCCCCACCATATAGCTATTCTGACCTCACTACCTTTTCAGGTAGCTGGAGAAAAACAGTGACAGTAAGACCTAAAAGAAGGCAAAGTGTTCTCAGCCAGCAGGATCCAAACAGGTTATTGTCATTACCTCATTTCCTCTTTGTTTTCCATGGGGGCTTTTACCCAGAAGGAAGCCTGAACTATGGGAGTGATTGAGCGTGCGGCCCGTCCTGAAGAGGTGACTGAAGCAGATAAGAATCCGCTGATTGGTAGATTAGCTGTGATGAATGGGCTATTTGATAATCTAAACTTGGGCCTGCAGGGATGATCAGATAAGCCTCTCTTTTACTCTAGAAGTGTTCACCACCCCACAGGCTGCCTGCTCAAGTGCATTGCTTCCTATGGCGCTCAGTCGCAGAAAGGTACATTGGCGGGAACTGTAATATAGGCTGGAGTAGAGGAGGAAAGGGCTTGAAGGAATGTTCCAGTGTTTTAATCTAATCTGGACTGCTGCATCTATAGCACACAGTAAGTTTGATGTGATTTGAGTGTGGGGAAAGGAAAGGAATAAGCCTCCCGACTCAAAACACATGTACCTGTACAATAGAAGGGAATGGGAAGGTTGTAGCTAGGGTGACCACTTTCATGACCCCAAAAAGGAGGACATCTTAAATGGGGGGCATGATGCTAAGTCGGGACACGATACTGGAACACCATTAAAATCATAACCTATATAACACATAAATCTATGGAATCCCATTTCTGACACTTAAAGTTAAAAAAGGCCATATAATAAGCAAGAATTTTGAGATTCTAAGTCATAATTATGAGATACTATGTCCTAATTATGAGATAGTAAGACATAATTGAGATGCTAAGTCATAATTATGAGATGCTATGTCATAATTATGAGACAGCAATCATAATTATAAGATTCTAAGTCATAATTATGAAACAGTAAGATATAATTCAGATGCTATGTCATAATTACGAGATACTATGTCATAATTGAGATAGCAATCATAATGATAAGATTCTAAGTCATATTTATGAGATAGTAAGTCATAATTATGAGATAATATGTCATAATTGAGATAGCAATCATAATTATAATATTCTAAGTCATAATTATAAGATAGTAAGTCATAATTATGAGATGCTATATCGAAATTGTGATTCTAAGTCATAATTATGAGATGCTGTATGGTCTTTTTTTCTTTTGGCTGACTTCATTCTTGTTTGTTATGTAACTTCACATGTTATCGTAACAAAGGAATAAGCAAGATGTTAGCAAGCTAGCAGTATATGCTAGCATTGTGTAACAAACATACCTGTACAGGTATTTTTCCTTCTGAGTGACAGATAAGTTTTCTCTTTATAGCTTCCACCGTTGTCTTCAGTCATTAAACTTTATATTAACATTTTTATTTAACTGCTAAAACAGTTGTTGTATAGATCTGTGTTTTTCAGCCCTGGTCCTGAAGGCACCTTTCCCTACACATGTTAGTGCTTTCCCTTCTCCCAACACACCTGTCTCAACCTATTAGCTCATTAGCAAGCCCTTTTACAGCTGCAGGGAGTGGTTAAAGCAGGGAATCCACTAAGAGGTGGAGGGCAGGATGCCTTTTGGACCTGGGGTTTGGCTGCCAAGGCCACCAGGTGAGGAAGAAGAAGCATGGCGAGGATGGGTGGCAAATGTTGCAGAGACTGTGTTAAAGCAGGGAATCCACTACGAAGTGGAGGGCAGGGTGCCTCCTGGACCTGGGCTGTGGCTGCCGACGCCTCCAGGTGAAGAAGAAGAAGAAGCATGGCTTCTTGGTGGGTGGCAGGACGACCATAGGTCACAAGGATTTGCTGTTGTAGCAGTGTTGTGGCCTAGTGGCATCGACTGCCGCCCTCTGGCGATGCTTCAAACTGAGGCAGAGAGTTGTGGCTACATCGTACACCCCGCAGAGAATTGCTAACCATTTCTCTTAGCATGCTAGCAGTATGTTACCAATTTAGCTGCACTATTTATAAGTATAGATATTGTTTTCCATGACACATGATATATCATATGCCCACCATCAGTCACCGGTTCATCACTTAGCTTTACATGCTATCTCAAAGTGAAACCGTGAATGCTAAAAGTCAAGAACACTGTGGAATCCAGTTCGCCATTCTCACATCATACTTTTATCCGGGCTTGTCAGGAGTGTCCAGTGCTTTATGGTAAACTTAATGATAAAGGCATGCGGGGACCTTTATTGATCGTGCGTGATTGAAAGCCTCCTATTTTGAAATGTAAATTCACTTAGGTGGAGTGGAGACTTAGGCGCAGATAAAGGGGCTTGTGCTCTCGCGGGACGGCGCTCGCGATCGCAGTGCGAACTGAGGCACGTCAGGTGGCTTGATGAATCCGCGGGGAGGCTGCACCTCAACATCCAGCCTGGCTCAGATCATCATCCCCTCGTCCTTATTCTGTCAGCGCCATTGATGAGGCTGTCAGGGGCGCTGCTCGTTTGAGGCTTGCGTCGCCTTCCTTTGCATATGCACAACAAGGAGAAAGGTGGGGGGGTGGTTGAGAGAGAGAGGGAGAAAGAGAGAGAGAAAGAGGGAGAGAGAGAGAGGAAGAGAAAGCAGGCAGGGGGGGAAGGTAGAGGCAAGGCAGGTGCTGAGAGGGAGACACCATGGGGAATAGCATCTGAAGCTGAGGACATGAAGTGCACTCCCACAGGAGTTGGGGAAGCAGGAGCCGAGGAGCGGAGAGAAGCGCCAGCAGCCTGGAGCCCCTCTAAGGCAACGCGGAGGGAGGGCGCCACGTCCCTGTAATCACAAAGTTTAGCTGGAGCAGCGCAGAAGCAACGGGACCATTTGGGAGGGGCGAGGGGGGGAAACAAATGAAATGTGAATCTTCTGAAAGCATTTTGAACGTGCTCTAAACAGTGGGAGACGACTCGGTGTTGCAGTAAAGGCCTAGTCAATCTAGCTTTTTGGATAGCCTGTTTTTTCCCTGAGCGATATTTCGTTCATTGGAATTTGGAAGGATTCACAATTAACGGCTTTGCGTCGCAGACTTCAGCGGTAGCTGTGAACTTTGGCGAGTTCAACTTTGGTGAACTTTGACATGAATTCAAAGCGCTAACCGGTAGCAGGACTGCTTTAGCTGTGCTAACCTCAGAGCCACCACTTGCTGAAGATCCCAAAAGCTGGGAAAGCACTAAAATTAGTGGTGTAGGCATGTCATTAGCAAAGCACAGCTAAGCTAAGCTACAGTTAGCACAGCTGATATATGCTATTCCCAAGTGTTCCCTAATTCTTACCACAGTAATGCTAAGTCACGGGTAATCACTGCCAATGCTAAATCATTGCTAGCTGCGCCACTGCCGCAAGATCCAGCATGGGATGGATTGAGAAAGGATTGGAAACCTAATATTGGAAGCAGTTACTTTTGTCCCACCCAAAGTCATACGGTGGGGAGGGGTGGCCACATCTTGCCAGAAAATCAAACAACTTTCCCAATTTATGCTGTATTGTGTGTTGGGTGGTGCTGGGCCTACTTTTAGCATTTGGTAAGGCTTGTGTTGAGGTGCCGCACTTTGTTTGAATATCTTTCACTCACCAGCTTTACTGGCCTTACCTCATGGGAATGTCCGGTTGGTAGTGAGGTTACCTTTCACTAGCTTCGAACCTGAGGTGAGTAACAAGAGCGTCTTGTTACAGTAACATTGTGACAGAACTGCCTAAAGCAGTAGTCAACCCTCACAAAAAAACAAAAACAAAAAAAAAGTGGGTGTGGCCATTAGAAAAACAGGGACAAAGTGATAGTGCAAAAAGCTGCAGATTTTATTAGGGTGCTACACATGGAAGGGCAAAACCCATAACCAACCCGGTGAGCAAAATTGGAAAAAGGGAAAAATTAAATTTAAAAGAAAAAAAAAAAAAAGTAAATCACAAACAACAAAATTGCACTCAAATTTAATTATCCAAAATATAATTGAACATTAGCTCACAGTCTAGATTAGTTCTGCTATTGCCTCTAGTCTATGAATACAATATACAGAGGTCTAATTACCCAGCAGAACCTACCAGGGACAGCATGTCAACCCTGGGTGCTCACCAACATCTGGACGAGAGAGAGAACAACTAGAAAAGACACACATTCATAGCAAGGTAACCAGCACCATCACTACAACACAGGGCGAATACACGTATCACAAACACAATAAAGTACATTTAGACAAACAAAAATTACATTGGCCAATATCATATTTATATGAAATAATTGTATTTACCGTTAAACATGTTAAATCAATTAAGAACAAAGACATCTCAAGAAGATAATTGTTCTGTAGTGCTTTAATGGCCCCTATGGCCAAATTCAAATGGCTCGTTCCATCTTCCACCTAGGAACTAAATAAATTTCCATTTTACCTAGTGGGACTCTTTTTGCTGCCGGACCTATAGACCAGACAACACTCCCAAACAAACAGGTAAAGTATTTCAAGAAAGAAGGGGAAAAATGTTAAATTACCACTGAGCCCGTGCACTGACTCAGTAGAATTACCTATAGGTATTGAGTCTTAGTGTTTAAGGGGGGTTTTCACCAGACTCCATGTGCGGTCTGCCTGGCAACCGTCACAAACATACTAGGAGGGTGTGGATTAGCAAATGTTAGCATAAACCATGTTCAATGTAAACACTCTGAAACATCACAAAATATCTCTGGCTGTGTCCCAAACTGTGCACTGCCCCAATTAATAATCTGTAAAAAGTAGTACACCAACACTGGACGTGATCTCAATTCCACCAACATATACCATGGGTAATTAGACCTCTGTATATTGTATTCATAGACTAGAGGCAATAGCAGAACTAATCTAGACTGTGAGCTAATGTTCAATTATATTTTGGATAATTAAATTTGAGTGCAATTTTTTTGTTTGTGATTTACTTTTTTTTTTCTTTTGAGATCACATCCAGTGTTGGTGTACGTATATATATATATACATACCGGGTGCTGTGTAATATAAGTTGGTGCTGTTCCAGCCTCATGAACTTGCATCACAGGTTCGACAGTTCAAGACCAGCCTCATGAACTTGCTGGTCTTGAACTGTGGAACCTGTGATGCAAGTTCATGAGGCTGGTCTTGAACTGTCGAACCTGTGATGCAAGTGGCAAAAGGGCATGGCGCTGCCAGAGAAAGTATGTGTTCCGCCATGTTGGTTTTATGCATGGTTGGCTAACTACGACTAAGGACCACACTAATCCAGATACATAATCGTTTAGCTTTCAAGTCAGTGGAAAAGGGGTCCCATTCTTAACGGGTTCCATAGTTCCTGGAAATCAGAACCAGCTCTAGCACAATCACTGGCAGTTTGTTGATGGAAGAGTGCTTTCAGTAGTGAAGTAGTGAAACTACACACTTTGGAACTTACTACACTACTGAGTACTACACACTATCGCCGTTAGCCTTGCCGTATAATGCCGGAACTTCAACCTTCCCTATAAATCTCTTTTTAGTATACCCCTAAATTAAACCATCACAGGACACAGCCTGACTGGGGCTGGGCTTTTGATTCATAGTAACGAGTTTCCCCCCTACCAATGTCAAACTCCGTTCCCCTTGACCTTTCCCAAAACTGACCTCTTTATGGTCAACAGTGTTCCGCTCCCAGCCTAGTCATGCCTACTTTGCAACGAGCTGCAAATTGCTAGTGCGACTTAAAAGCAGCGAGACAAGAAGTCGACTCTTTGTCCTGGCGGGAAACGGAGGTGGATGTTGGAGGTTGATGTTCTGGTGTTGCCATGAAAAAGAATCCCTAATTAGCCTCCCAGCCGGGGGGCTGCCGGCTCAGAGCCGTTTTTGGAGTCGAGGACCTTCGGGCCAAGGGCCAGTGTTAATGATCTCAAACACACCGAGCGCAGGGGGCTCTGATTAGCAGCCCTCGCTAAACGCAGCGTGCTGGGGGTGGCGTCAGAGCCCTGTCCCCTCTTACATCCCAGCAGGACGACTCGAACGTTAGCGTAACAAGAGCCCCCTAATTAGACCCCGACACCTCGCGAAGGCCCATCATTAATATTCATCATCTTCTATGGGCTCCTGTTCCGTTTGTACTGCATGTGTAGGTCGTGTGGGATCGGTTCACCTAGACTGGTGACAGAAAGGAAGGGAGAGATGAAAGCGCGGGAGTGAGGAAGATGGAGGGAGGGATATAGGGTCACTTAAAAGATGCCTGAGAGTAACTGTAGAGGGAGGCAGGCTTTTCCCCAGTGGACTGAAACAGAAGAAAGTAATGATTAGCCACTTGTTTTTAACTGTACTGGCCCCTAGAACTCTACGTCTGGGCTTTGGAGGCAGTTTGGATGGCTCTATCCTGTGCCTCATAAGTCAGGAAAGAGTCAGCTTACAGACATGATACGCCTAATTCATTAAGCGGGAACACCACCTTGTATCTACAGTCACTGTCCATTTATCAGCTCCACTGACCATATAGGACACTCTGTAGTTCTACAGGTACAGACTGTAGTCCATCTGTTTCTCTCTATACGGTATTACCCTGTTCTTCAATGGTCAGGACCACCACAGGACCACCATAGAGCAGGTATTATGTGGGTGGTGGATCATTCTCAGCACTGCAGTGACCCTGACGTGGTGGTGGTGTGTTAGTGTGTGTGGTGCTGGTGTGAGTGGATCAGACACAGCTGTGCTGCTGGAGTGTTGAGACACTGTGTCCACTCACTGTCCACTCTATTAGACACTCCTACCTTGCTGGTTCACCTTGTAGATGTACAGTCAGAGACGATAGCTCATCTGCTGCTGGACAGCGCAGTGTTGGCCATCCTGTAGTCCTTTATCAGTGGTCACAGGACGCTGCCCACAGGACGCTGCCCACAGGACGCTGTTGGCTGGAAGGTTTCGGTTGGTGGACGATTCTTAGTCCTGCAGTGACACTAAGGTGTCCAATGGCACTGCTGTGTTGCTGGTGTGAGTGGATCAGACATGGCAGTGCTATTGGACACCTCAGTGTCACTGCAGGGCTGAGAAGTCTCTGTCTTCTCACCTGGCCTGTCTTTATCTCACCTGTGTCTAGTCTGTAGCCCCGCCCTCTCGTTAGCCCCAGGTGAAGTGTTGCTCTTTTGGTCTCTGTGCATTTATACCCCTTGTCGTTAGCCCCGTCTTTGCTTGGCCTTCTTCTTTTTCTTCTGCTGCTGCTTTCTTCTTCTTCTTCTTCTTCTGCTGCTGCTTTCTTCTTCTTCTTCTTCTTCTTCTTCTGCTATCACTACCGTTCCTATCACCACAGTTGAAAGTATTCGGTTTGATCAAAACAACTTTTTGAAAAATAAAAGTACAGTCTACTGTTCTTCTGCTTGACCGTTTTTCAGAGCAGAGCCCCGCACACAAAATCAATGTTCGTGCAACCCGTCTGTTTGTCTCTTTTCCCCATCACTTTTTCCCCCATAGAGTTCCATTCATTCAGCTACTGTTTCCTTGGACCTACAGTCACCGAACTGCATGTGCCCAGGGCGCATCCCCAAACTCTAATTCACAGTCCAATTGCACTCCTCCTCCTTTATTCATCCCTTGTTCCTACCATTGGCGCTCACTGATTTGTAGGCATCTCATCAACTGGCTAGCATCAAGCTTTAGCGGTACAATCAGTGCATGTTCTTCAGGAAGTGCACTTCTCGGCTTTCTTGTGTTTACTGTTAGATGTTCTATTGGTTTCTATTATGGACAACAACAAACCTCCTGACCTGCCTTCTTCCTTGTTGCAAGCACATCAGACTAGGAACGTTTAGGTACCCAAAGGTGAGACATCTGTGTCTTAGTACTGCCATGTAGTCCATTATGTATCTGTATGTAGAACCATGAGTACTAATCCAAGCATATCACATGCTTAAATGGTTCTTCATATAGATGGAGAACGTGTTGCGTATGGTTCGTCACAGAACATTGTTGTGAATGGTTCTTTATTGGACCACTTCAATCTGAACCAAGAACCATTTCATCATGCAAATAACTTTGCTTGTCTCCAATTAGAACCATTACTGAAGAAACCTTAGAGAACTTTTGTAAGACTGTATAAGGCTGTATCTAAGCCTGAAGTCACTCCCACCCCCACCCCCACCACCACTCTTCAGACCAACTTTATTTATGGCGTGCTTTCATGAACTCCTGCAGATGCTTGAAAATCAAATGTATTCAGAATGTACATCCCTCAACTTCCCTCTGCTAATGTAGCCTGTTAAAACATGAAAGAGCTGCTTTTTAATATTTCTATTAATCCATTCATCATGAAACGTCCACAGAGGCCAGCTCACGTTTAAAAAAAACTAGAGATTTTTTTTTTTGTATACATCAACAACAGTCTGCTGCTAGAGATGAAGGGAAAGAGGCCTGGCGAGGCCGCTTTGTAGACCTGCACTTGATGCACGACTATTGCCGTGCTTGTAAACATTGCATGCACAAATGTGCCAGAGCACACAAACACAGTGATGGTGAAAAGAGGTGGAAGAGGCTTCCATTCAGTCTTTCCTCTGTAGTTAAAGAAAGCAGGCTTGCTGGACTTAGTTAAAAAAGCCAGTTGTAAACCAAATATTTGGAAGCCGACAAACTTTTCAATGTGTTGTATCTTAAGTGCATGATGTGGCCATAAAATGAGATGTTCAGTGAGTGGCGTTAACGGTGGTACATTATTAAAGGGCATCTCTGACTGACTGTGGAGACTCATCAAGTGGAGACTCATCGTCTGTTTTTTGAATGGTCCCCTATAGATGGCCTGCAGATACACTATATTGCCAAAAGTGCTCACTCGTCTGCCTTCACACACATCTGAACTTGAGTGACATCCCTTTATTAATCCATAGGGTTTAATACGATGTCGGTTCGCCCTTTGTGGCTATAACAGCTTCAACTCTTCTGGGAAGGCTTTCCACAAGGGTTAGGAATGGGTATATGGGAATGTTTGACCATTCTTCCAGAAGCGCATTTGTGAGGTCAGACACTGATGTTGGACGAGAAGGCCTGGCTCTCAGTCTCCACTCTAATTCATCCCAAAGGTGTTCTATTGGGTGGAGGTCAGGACTCTGGCCAGTCAAGTTCTTCCACACCAGATTCACTCAGCCATGTCTTTATGGACCTTGCTCTGTGCACTGGTGTGCAGTCATGTTGGAACAGGATAGGGGCCGTCCCCAAACTGTTCCACAACGTTGGGAGCATGGAACGGTCCAGAGTCTCTTGGTCTGCTGAAGCATTAAGAGTTCCTTTCACTGGAACTAAGGGGCCGAGTTTAACTTGCTGCTTGAACAACCCCCATACCCCAATCCCCCCCTTCACTAAACTTGGCACAATGTATTGTTGAGATTGACAAGTACCGTTCTCCTGGCAATCGCCAAACCGAGACAGAGAAATGTGATTGGTCACTCCAGAGAACACGTCTCCACTTCACGAGTCCACAGGAGGCGTGCTTTACACCACTGCATTCAACACTTGCACTTGGTAATGTAAAGCCTGGATGCGGCTGGATCTCAGTTGTCCAAAAGTAGAGCACGGCCAACTGGAATGAGACCCAGAGGTGGGACAAGGACCCGCTGGAGGGACTATATATCCAAGCTGGCCTGGAAACGGCTCAGGATCCCCTTGAAGTGCAAAATGAGCTGTAGTGGTGAAGAGGGAACTGAGCAATAAGGCAATAAGTCAGTCTACATCCCTACCCTCACCTATGGTCATGAGCTTCAGGTAACGACTAAAAGAATGAGATTGCGGATACAAGCAACAGAAATAAGCTTCACAGGGTGGGGAGCCACACTCTACTTGATGGGGTGAGGAGCTCAGTCGTCCAGGAGGATCTCCAAGTAGAGTTGCTACTCTTCCTCCACATTGAAAGCAACCAGTTGAGGTGGTTCAGGCATCTGGCACTTCCGATTAGAGGTTTATAGGGCCAAGCGGGAAGAGACCAGAGGTTGTCCCAGAACCCACTGGAAAGACTATATCTCCAAGCTGGGCTGGAAACGGCTCGGGTTCCCCCAGAACGAGCTGAAAGAGGCTGCGGAGGACAGAGCCGTCTGGGCTTCTCTGCTTCCCTTTCTGCAACTAGCTGAGGAAGATGGATGGATGGATAAACTGATGGATAAGTGGTTTCTTAGTTAATTTGAATGACCATAAAGACGTACTGACATTTCAGGAAGGCTCCCTATACTCCCCTTGTCCTCCATCTGCATCCATGACGTCATGCACGAACAGGCTAACGTATCTCAATACACAAGTAGCAGCGATATAACGATTAGATGAGTGTTGCTAGAAACCTTGAGTACTGAAACAGTTCACTGATCATCTCCACAGATTAGTAGCATGGTCTGAGTCATGTTGACGCTAATTTGGCTAGTTTGGCTCACCACTCTCAGTTGAACAATGTGTTCTACAGTGTCGTATCTCGTAAATGGTGTCTCTTATGAGTCACCTTCGTTTTAGCAGACTTGGCAGACAACACCTGATAGGCCCCATGTTGCGAAACAGGTCTTAGGCCGAAAATCCTCCAGTTCCTCTTTCCATCCCTGCATTTAAGGGTTAAAATAACTTTACTCAAAGTACTACCGACAAACTACCTTTAGATCCCAGCCAATCATTCGGAAAAGGTAAAGGGGGGGAAAAAAAAGAGGGGGTGAAAAAATGTCTGCCGTTATTGTGGGAATAGAAAGGAATCTCAGGCAAACAAACACGTCTGCGGTATTAGCGTGCGAGGCGCCTGGTGCTGAAGTGTTTGGCGCATTCCTGTGGACGGCAGGAGAAGCGGAGTGGTTCACGGCGGGACTCTGGCCGCGGAAGGCGCTCCGTATGGTGGGTCTGGTTGGGCCTGAATGTTTGCTGGAGGGAGTTGTCCCGGTAGACGCCCAGCACGCATGCATGCACGCACCTGGAGGGCCTGCTTCAGGCCCGGGGAGGGAAACTGGCTGCTGGACCTGCTCGGCCCTCTGGGAGGTCTGGGTGCCAAGGGTTGTTATTACGCTTTAGGACTAGTCTTTGTGGACAGATTTATCGACTTCGGCGAGGATTTCTCTCCCCGGTGCCAAGTTAAGCCACAGCGTAATTAGCAAACCGCAGTGGAATGTGTTTGATGTTGGCTATTACAATAGCCTCTTAGATAGATGCCTAGGCATGCTCTGGTACTGTCCATGCATGCACACAGAGCGTGACCTCGAGCTGTGTGAACGCAGAAGGCTCGCAGTATGCACGCACGCACACACGCACGCACCCTCGACACACAAACACAGGCGTGCAGAAAGGACAATTACTCCCATTAAAGGGGCCCAGATGCTTCCTTGATTAAATTTGACCACACAAACACAAATGAAAGCAAATGGGTACCCGAGAAGGCTTCCCTGAGCATATGTTCAGCGGGTTGCTCCAAGCGCATGAGGGCGAGAGAGAGAGAGGAAAAACGGGGAGGTGGGGGGGATCGGGGGTGGAGGGTGGTAATTGAATTCACTGTTAAATCCTTTTCTGGACAAATTTTGCAAATTTCTACCAAAGTCTTGCTCTTTAGAAACACAGCAGGGAACAGTTGACACCATAATCTGTAGCCTACGTAGGACCTTTATGGCAAACAGAAAATTTCTGTAATATTTTATGAATGCCAGAAAATCTTTTAGGGAATTTTTTGTCTGGAATTCCTCCCACTTTTTCGGGAATTTCTGCTTAATACTTCTTTGCAATGGTAATGACAGGAACCAGAGGTCTACAACCACAGACAAACACAGTTAATCCCAAAATCCTGCTTTGAAACGATCATAACACAATTTTTCAGGCCTCAGCTTCATAACTATTAGATGTAATAGCTTTCTGTGAGGGAGCTTTTACAGGCATTCAGTGCTTCAGACATCTGCTTCCCATCACCAACACTCTAATAGGCCTTTTCCACCAACGTGGAACAGGTTCCGTTCAGGTTTGCACACCCAATTGTGAAGCATTTGATGCATTTCCACCAAACTTAGAGCTCAGAACCCAAAAGGTTTGTTCCTAGTTGGAACCAAAGAATAGCAGGTTCTTCAGCACGAACCATAACGACATCTGTGGGCGTGGCAGTCGTTGAGTAAAGAAATGGCAACAATGGCGACACCCAATGATCTGCTGAACTCTGCTGAATCTCCAGTAGTTGATCGTTGTTCCCTGGTTCCAATATACAAAACACAGACTGGTCACCTGAATAGAACCAAGGTTCTACAAGCCTGGACGGAGCCAGTTCAAGAGCCCAATAGGCCTTTCCCACCAATGTGAAACTGGTTTTCTGGTTTGCGCACATCATTTTGAACCATTTGGCTCATTGCCACCAAACATAAACAGCTTCAGAACTTTGTTCCCAACTGGAACCAAAGAAAAGTAGGTTCTTCAACATGAGCCGTGAGGACATCCAGTAGTGTGTCAGTTGTTTAGGCAAGCAAAGGCCACAATAGCGAAACCCAGGGGTCTGCTGAAGACCCTCTTCCACGTCTTCATATCTCCAGTCCTTGATTGGTGCTTGCTTTATGGATATACACTACCCCCTAAAATGTTAGAACAAGCACTCAGGTAAACTATATGCTCCACCATTCTGGTATTAATGTTTACTACCGTGGTGCTGCGTCCCTGTTGACGCTGATACTGTATCCTTTGATGTTCGTGGATTGCAGTAAAAGCACACTAACACATTACACTTACTGAGTTACTGTACACCAACACACTACTTACAGTACACTAACACATTACACTTACTGAGTTACTGTACACCAACACACTACTTACAGCACACTAACACATTACACTTACTGAGTTACTGTACACCAACACGCTACTTACAGCACACTAACGCATTACACTTACTGAGTTACTGTACACCAACACACTACTTACAGCACACTAACGCATTACACTTACTGAGTTACTGTACACCAACACACTACTTACAGCACACTAACACATTACACTTACTGAGTTACTGTACACCAACACGCTACTTACAGTACACTAACACATTACACTTACTGAGTTACTGTACACCAACACACTACTTACAGCACACTAACACATTACACTTACTGAGTTACTGTACACCAACACGCTACTTACAGCACACTAACACATTACACTTACTGAGTTACTGTACACCAACACACTACTTACAGTACACTAACACATTACACTTACTGAGTTACTGTACACCAACACACTACTTACAGTACACTAACACATTACACTTACTGAGTTACTGTACACCAACACACTACTTACAGCACACTAACGCATTACACTTACTGAGTTACTGTACACCACCACACTACTTACAGCACACTAACACATTACACTTACTGAGTTACTGTACACCAACACGCTACTTACAGTACACTAACACATTACACTTACTGAGTTACTGTACACCAACACACTACTTACAGTACACTAACACATTACACTTACTGAGTTACTGTACACCAACACACTACTTACAGCACACTAACGCATTACACTTACTGAGTTACTGTACACCAACACACTACTTACAGTACACTAACACAATACACTTACTGAGTTACTGTACACCAACACTACTTACACTACACTAACACATTACACTTACTGAGTTACTGTACACCAACACACTACTTACAGTACACTAACGCATTACACTTACTGAGTTACTGTACACCAACACACTACTTACAGTACACTAACACATTACACTTACTGAGTTACTGTACACCAACACACTACTTACAGTACACTAGCACATTACACTTACTGAGTTACTGTACACCAACACACTACTTACACTACACTAACACATTACACTTACTGAGTTACTGTACACCAACACACTACTTACAGCACACTAACACATTACACTTACTGAGTTACTGTACACCAACACACTACTTACAGCACACTAACACATTACACTTACTGAGTTACTGTACACCGACACACTACTTACAGCACACTAACACATTACACTTACTGAGTTACTGTACACCAACACACTACTTACAGCACACTAACACATTACACTTACTGAGTTACTGTACACCAACACGCTACTTACAGCACACTAACACATTAGACTTACTGAGTTACTGTACACCAACACGCTACTTACAGCACACTAACGCATTACACTTACTGAGTTACTGTACACCAACACGCTACTTACAGCACACTAACGCATTACACTTACTGAGTTACTGTACACCAACACACTACTTACAGTACCCTAACGCATTACACTTACTGAGTTACTGTACACCAACACACTACTTACAGTACCCTAACACATTACACTTACTGAGTTACTGTACACCAACACGCTACTTACAGTACCCTAACGCATTACACTTACTGAGTTACTGTACACAACACGCTACTTACAGCACACTAACGCATTACACTTACTGAGTTACTGTACACCAACACACTACTTACAGCACACTAACGCATTACACTTACTGAGTTACTGTACACCAACACACTACTTACAGTACACTAACGCATTACACTTACTGAGTTACTGTACACCAACACACTACTTACAGCACACTAACGCATTACACTTACTGAGTTACTGTACACCAACACACTACTTACAGCACACTAACACATTACACTTACTGAGTTACTGTACACCAACACATTACTTACAGCACACTAACAAATTACACTTACTGAGTTACTGTACACAACACGCTACTTACAGCACACTAACGCATTACACTTACTGAGTTACTGTACACCAACACACTACTTACAGCACACTAACACATTACACTTACTGAGTTACTGTACACCAACACACTACTTACAGCACACTAACGCATTACACTTACTGAGTTACTGTACACCAACACACTACTTACAGTACACTAACGCATTACACTTACTGAGTTACTGTACACCAACACGCTAACACACTACACTCACCGAGTTACTGTACACAACACACTACTTGGGTATATGAATCCTGTGTTGCCTAAAAATGTAATAAACTAAAATAAAAGCAGGATAAAGAAACACACGGGCTGTCTGGCGTGTTATGACCAATTTCCCACTGATGCAGACACACAGAAACGCTGGCTTTTGGCAGTAAACCATAATCTACCAGGACGCTGTACATGTGGTGGTCATTTTTCACCTGACGATTTCAAGGAAGTAAGAAAATGAAAATAAAATCTCTCCCAGAGGTGCAAGCTGTAATTACTCTGAAGAAAGTCAATGTGCCAAAAGGGTTCTTGGAGCAATGCCACAGTAGAACCAATTTTGGCTCTTTTAAGAACTTTTTCGTGGACGATTCTTTAAAGAAGAACACTTTTGTGAATAACATATGCAAGAAGGCAAAACTGATACAAATTCGAAACTGGGTCACTGTATAGTGACTCGAATAGAGAGCAAGCGACTAGGAAGTGAGGCAGGTATATGTGAGCTAAATGTACAAATTACCACGAGGAAAAGCAGGACATTGGTCGGAGAATGGAATAGAGCGGTGTTAAGAGAGCTATACACATACACTTTGGTGAGACCTAAAAAGTACGTACAACGAGACACAAGAAGAGACATTATGCAACAAGAGGGAGAGACTTCCTACAGCCGGGAGAGAATTCGAGAATCACATACACTGACTGTAGAGGTATGGTGCTCCGTGTATAGTCAATGCTTTCTGACCATATAATCAACGAACACTGGAAAATCTATAAGGCTAATGATCCTTACAATCTTATCTTATCTATCTTATCCTTCTCTTACTATTTATCTTAATAGAATGATATGGAGCGAATGTAGTAAATGAAGTTTTATTGCACCTTTAATTGTTTGAGCAATTGCCATTGACTGTCATAACTGTCTCTGGTATGGATATTTAATTGCAAGGGAAACCTCACAACAGATGCAAACTAGATGAAATATGTGTTTCACTGTGTTAAAGCCAGCCTTAAAAATTAGGTGCCTGTATTTCAACCCTGCTAGTATAGTCTCCCATCCTCTATTTCTGCTCTATCGTACTCTCTAGCTTTCTGACGACCCCTCTCTCTCCTTCCTCCTCGTTCACATCTGTCTAGGAAGGCCCCTCCTTAGCTGGCTGCTTCCAGCAGGGCGGGGGGCTGAGATTGGTTGTGCTCGTTACATTCAATCAGCCAAGCTGCCTCTTGAATCCGCTTTTTCGGATTGTGGCTGCAGAGGCCCACACATGCGTTTGATTGACGCAGCGGGCGTCAACTTGCAAGAAGAATTTGACCCCGATGAGGGCTGCACACCAAGAGGCAAACAAGAGCGGCCCACGGCATGTCCCCCTGAGAGAGTGCATAGCAGCACAGTGACTACAACATTAAAACACACATCACTTCCTCTTCATCCAGACCTCTTGTTGACCACGGCTTTTTTTTTTTTCCATTACTTCCCCGCGTGGCATCGTTATACAATTAGGCCTGGGATAGATGGTTTAAACACTATGGGAATGTGTGAACGTCAAGACAAAACTCGGTCCACCTGGGTATGAAGTGAATATACTGTATTTAGAACATTAGGCATGACGCTCCCGCAAATAGTTCAAGATTTTTTCACTGTAAACACTGATTTTCTGAAACATCTTGTACAGTTTATGAAGGGACAGTGTGCAGCTAGGTGTTCTTAATAGTGTGGTTACTGAGATGCCAGGGGGAAGATAGTGGAGGTGAAAACAAGACTAGAGAACAAAGAGCCAACGAGCCACATTGGTCGTCCTGTGATGACGCAACAGCCTTTCTTTTCCCATTCATCTGTCTTCTATTTTGTCTGTGCCCCAATATTGACTCGCATCTCTGTGACTTGCATGCGGGACATTGCTTCGTGATTAGGGAGCTGGCAGCCCATCTGTCCTGCGTTACTAGGCCATTGTGTGGGACGGTTATGCTGGCGACGAATAAAGGGCATGAGAGGATATCGATAATGTGAACAGGTGGAATAGAAGGGTTTAGAAGAAATGGTGCGGTCGTTTCAGGCAAAGAAGTAGTTAAGAGCCCTTTATAAACTCTGAATTTTACTTTACTGCATTCTTTTGAGTCTATAGTGTTCACATCACAGCTTACAGGTCCGTGTGTGACATAGTGCACATAGATTTCCATTTGATTTTTACTTGTGTTATTAATGGACTCATGGTATCACTGTTCCTCAACTTTCTTAGATATGGAGTCAGTTCAACTGAAATGCAGTTGAAGAGTCAGTAGTTAAAGCCTTTTGGATATTTTCAACTACGACTCCTAGTGCTTTAAGGAGTTAAATTTTCTATGGTAGATTGTAGGTTGTATGCTTTGTTTTGTATTCAATTCTGTGTGAATATATGAATGTTCCATTTGGTTCACCATGTAAATTATGCATATCACTGTCTATGAAACATACACTAAATGTGTTCAATCATGTGACTGTTTCGAGTTTAGTGACAATTCAGCTAATTTTGAGCAACAAAAGACTAAGCAAACTCAGGTTGGACACACCATAAAAGTCATCAAGATTGTTTTCATCGGAAAATGTAAAAGGTTTGTGGGTTGAAAAAAAAAAGCTAGGGTTTTCAGTAGGGACAGCTTATAAATGTTACACCACTAATTTTCCACTCATTCAGAAGAATGCGATGTATACTGCTGACCATGTGGCCATGAGGGATGCGGCGTGCGAGTCATGTCTGTGCTTATTAAAATAGTTCAGTAGGCATTGCTATAATAAAAGGCTCTGCCCACTGGACTAAAAACTGTCTTTTGTGCATTTCAGTACGAGAAGGATGATGGGAAAAGGTTTATTATTTATTATTTAAAAAACAATGATAAATCAATATCTTTCAACTCGGTTCAAATAAATCAACAAGATATTTCAAACGTA
>JAMWET010005071.1:25000-69466 GCA_024036415.1 Prochilodus magdalenae | reverse complement strand
ACAAAATCATGTTCAAAATCACCTGAAAAAATAAAAATAAAACCCTTCAGATTAGCAGCGCCAACACTTACACGGAAAATTAATCAAAGCTTTATCTTTCCAGCCCTACATGTGTGTCTGTATGATTACATGTCTTGGCATGTAGGTGTAGAGGTTCCTAATGGTGTCCTGTGATAATCCATCCCATGCAGCTTGAATATTCTCACACAGTTCCTGCAGATTATGCGGTAGGGGTGGAGATGCAGTGACCCCAGGCCTTCTGGACATGTGACATGTGACAACAAACTGTTCATCTGGGTGCTGAACACGGTGCCTCTACGTACAAATTCGTTGGTCATCTCCACCAAGACAAAAGCAGGACTTCAGTCACTGAAGCTGGAGTGGAAGCTCTCCATGGCAGTCTGGCACGACAGCATTGTAGTTTTTGCCGGCGTTGATGTGGTGCTAAGAGCAGTTGTCGTAACCGTCTGTGGGCATGTAGTCCTGCGTTATGCAGCCGTCTGCCACTGGGGCTGGCTCTAACAGGATGACTCATGGAGGTCATCACTGCTCACTGAATGTCCGCAATCGTGGTTGTTGGGTCAGTCAGGTACAGCGATAAGGCCTGTCCTTGCTACGTCACATGGACGGCCAAGTGTCAAACTTGACTCATTCGCATGCCTCATGATGTCAAACCTACCCACCAAGTGTCATTCCTGGATATGGATTGTTAAATGGAATGCCACATATGGAGGCGGCACAAACCCTCTGCCTTGTGTGAAATTTGCAGTGATGTTATGGAATCTTGCTAGCGGTGTTCTCAAAATCTAGGCAATAAGTGGTAGAAGTGGTAAGCAGATAGCAGCGGTCCCCTCAGTTGGCCTAAACAAGTACACACCCATCTGGCCATCTGCTCTGATCTTTCTGAAGGACTTTCCGGTGTGTTTTTAATTCCCAGTGGAAAACAGGAACATTCCTAGGAAGAGCTCCAGCTAGACACAGGCCACTAAAAATGGGGACAGTTCCCAGAAAACTTATGGTCGCTCTATAGCATGCGTGTTATACATGTTGTAGCCGTAGGCTGAAGGTCAGGTTACCAGTTTGATTTCCGAACTGAAAGGATGCCCCTGAAATGCCCTTGTGCTAGGCAACCATAGCCCAACTGCCCTGGAGCGCCATGGACAGGGCTGCCCACCACTCCAGGCAGGTGCTCACTGCCCCCTAGTGTGTGTGCTTACTAGTGTAAGTGTGTATGTCTGTGTTTAACTTCACGGATGGGTTCATTTTGGTAGAGAAACAGTGTCTTCTACACACTCAAGTCACATTATTATGACCACTTCCTACTTTTAAGGACAGCAGGGCCCACTCATCCAGGTTGAGGGCACTCGCAACCTATTCGGCGAATCCATCCTTGCAGATCATGTACACCAATACATGCTGATTGTCTTTCCTGGAGCAGATGGGATCTTCTAACAAGGCAATGCGAAATGTCACATGGTCGGAAATGTCCAACACAGCCATTACTCTGGATATTAGCTGGTGGTAATAATGAGTGGACTGTGTAGGACTGTCCTGGTGCACTCCATGCATAGAGCAGCATGGCTGGTCACCAGCAAAACCAGCATATTTTCACCGTCCAGAGAAATTCAAGTATGGCAACTTTACAGGAGAGGGGAAAACCTAAAATAACTTGAATCTAAATGAAAGGAACCAGATTTTTTGTCATTTATTCATCCCTCATTCCTCCCTTAGACTCCCCTTCATTTTTACCAACACCAAGAAAACACTTAGCATCCCCAACAACCACTCAGCAAACAACCTTCACAGAATTGAAGCTGCCTAGCAACACAGTAACAACACCTGAGACATCACAAAACCACTAAGCAGCACAATAGCAACCACCTAGGATACCATATCAACTGCCTAGCAACACCATAGCAACCACCTGGGATACCATAGCTACTGCCTAGCAAGCCCATCTAGCTGCTGTCTGTGCTGCACACAGCTGTTACTCTGGATATTAGCTGGTGGTAATAATGGGAGTGGACTGTGTAGGACAGCGAGATCAAATGGAAAGTCAAAGAAGAGTCTTGTGCTGCTTAGGTACTTCTCCAGTCTTCTCTTGAGGTTTAGTAGAGATCCCTGTAAAGTCACACAATGGGGTCAGATCTTACAAAATCAAGCTCTTGTTTATCTGCAGAAAAATGTTCACCTCCAGTCATAGAGCAGCATGGCTCGTCACCAGCAAAACCAGTATCACCGTCCAGAGAAATACAAGTATGGCAGCTTTACAGGAAAGGGAAATACCTAAAATAGCTTGAATGTAAATGAATGGAACCAGATTTTTTTCCATTTCTGTTGGCCCATTCATCATGAAATGTCAACACGTTTGTAAACAGCAGCTGCTTTGTTCTAATGACGCATAAAAGTACAAATCGAAATGGAGATGCATGTTTTTCATTGACGGTGCCGGTGTTTTGGATGCTGGTATGCTGGTCAACCAGCATCCCCTTGCAGAGTTTTTTTCAGCAGGCCTCTCCTTCATCCCTACTTTATCTCATGTCTCATGTATTTCATCTAGTGCTGTCATCTTCGGGCAGTTAAGTGTCAGAAAACAAGAGAGCGTCCCTGGTGTCTTTGTGGAATAGGAATAAAAGCATCTGTCTGGTATTGATGCTAAAACGCAAACACACACACCCAGGATTCGGCAGACGGGCGAAGGAGCGCTCGAGGAAGGGAATTTCAGTTGGAACGGTTGCAACTTTCTTGTTTAGGCGCTATAAAAAAGAGAGATGGAGAAAAAAAATGAAAGAAACCACAACATAACTCCCATTTTCCGCTCTCGCTCTCCCAGCCCTGTTTAGGCAGATTTGTACTCCTTAAACCCAGATATTACCTCCAGGCCTCTCTCTCTCTCTCGCTCGCTCTCTTTCTCCCTTTCTCTCTCCTCTTTCATTATCCAAAAGTTGGCTCACTGCTGCCTGCCTGAATCTCAGCCACCCTGCGAGTTATGGTGATCATTAACGAGGGCAGAGACGAAGCGGGCCAGGACTCTGTGTGTGAAGCTGTGGTCAGGTGCTGTCCATCACCTGGCCAGCGGAGCTGGATCTCCAATATCCAGCTCCAGAAGGGAGTGGCCCTTGGTAAGTGCTCCATCATTTCGAGTCACTGTGACCTGGAATGACATTCGGAGTGTCCTATATTGCTTAGAGGAGAAAGTCTCAGTTTTCTGTTGGTAGTGTATATGTAAGCTCATCAGGCGAAAAATGAGTCACCTAGGACTGGATCGTAATTCCATGAGCATGAGTAACAACTGTGATTCATATTGGCATAGACTGCAGGCCATATGAGTGTTCAACCACTCTTGCATCAAAGAATTGCAGTGCAGATGGGCCGGATTTGGTGGATGCCTTCCCTGGCACAATTTTGGGGAGAATTCCTTGTACACTGGGATTTTTGCCAGTGCTGGTAGACCCGTATAACCATAGACTTCCATACACCTGTAAATTCAGCTACCTCCTTCACACTATGGCCTTTGGCACATCCAAATGCAATCACTCCTTTTAGTCAGTCATTGGTGTTTGCGCAATCTGCAACACTCTTGTTATCCGACATGTAGGTATGTTTGGAATGTTCGATCTGATCAGGAATGGTGTGTTGGCATCCAGCTTTTTGATCCAACGTTCAGTTGTTAGAAAAAAAATCGGAATTTCTTTCCTTTAAGAACAAATGGGATGAAAAAGTAGAACCCATTCATTTTGGCTCTAATCTGCAACCATACTGACCTGCACTCCTCTATGTGTCATTTATTCATGCGTCATTCCTCCTTTAGACTCCCCTTCATTTTTACCAACACCAAAAAAAAAAAAAACTTAGCAACCCCGACAACCACTCAGCAAACAACCTTCACAGCATCGAAGCTGCACAAAAACCACGTAGCAGCACAGTAGCAGCCACCTGGGACATCACAGCAACCGCCTAGCAACACCTTAGCAACTGCTTCGCAATAATCTTAAGCTGTGCAACCACTCTGCTTTTCAGGAAATGCACTTTTCTAGTTACTTCAGCTATGTGACCCATTCTCCTCACGCGGAACGAGACATTCACGGCACAGTACCACCTCTTCTCAATCTATGAATCCCGTCACTCACACTCCACAGGTATTTATAACCTCATCATCCTCACACAGCGCCATCTTGAGGAGCCTAAAGTTACTACTCCCTTAAATGAGCAAGGTGCCACCTGAAAACATGCCTAGTTTTCGACTGGTGAGCTTATTCGTCCTTCACATCAAATATAGCCAGAAATCAAACCTTGTAAATGTAAACATTTATTCAGATTCATTTTCTCAACCATGAGCGATCTGCCGGCCGTGATGTTGCACAGCTGTTCATTTAAGGTCTCCTACAGGAACTTGTAACTAAAAGCAAGTCAATGAGGGACACTAGCATTTGGCCAGCTAACAACTAAACAAGCCTTCTCTCTAAAGAAAGCAAATAGGAGTTCCCATATTTCAAATGAGCTTCAAAATGTATTGTGTATGTGTGTTTGAGCTTTACATCAGTAGTGAAACAACATAAACCCTGGGACTATCTTATAAGAAATCATTAGAGCAGCCTGTCCACCTATACAGTGCTGCCAGCAGGTTTTATGAAGTGTCACCCTGCAAAGCTTGTGTTTAAAGCGACAGGGGAGTCAATTGGGGCTCTCAGTGTAGTTAACGCAAATTACAAAGCAGAAAAAGTGGGACAGGGGAGGAGGGGAAGGTGAAGCCCCCTCCCCAAAAAATGTCACAGCTAATGAAGTCTTTAAAGAACTACAGCTGGCTGGGAAATGCTACTGGACTCTGACTGGCTCTGTTGGTCATGTCCCGGTCTGTAATTTCAAAGTGTTTGTTGATGAAATAATGATGAGATAATTGAGAGTGAAGCAGATGTTTCCACATTTCAATGACAGCAGACAGTTTGGGAATCACATGTGTTAATGAAAGGAGGGAAGACTACCAAGAATAACAAAATATCTGGCTATTTCAGTGCTACACTGACCACTTTACTAGATAAAAGGTTTTGGGAAACTGTCCTATATTCCCATTTGCCTGTGTTTTCGTTTTGTAATTTTGGAAACAAGCCTATATTTTCAGGGCCCCATATTCTCTCATTCTACATATTTCCATGTTGTCTAAACCATAATTCCTTTACATAACAACAAGAGTAATGGCCACATGTTAAGATTATACTGCCTGGAACTAAATCAGTTGCTTATTCACTGCAATGTTCCAAATGTGTTTTTTTAGAGCAAGTGTAACATCACAATACTGCCAATCATTTTGACATAATGAACAACACTGCAAACCATCACA
Organism: Prochilodus magdalenae; assembly: GCA_024036415.1. Classification (NCBI taxonomy): domain Eukaryota; kingdom Metazoa; phylum Chordata; class Actinopteri; order Characiformes; family Prochilodontidae; genus Prochilodus; species Prochilodus magdalenae. The sequence goes on along the minus strand of JAMWET010005071.1, from coordinate 64,128 downwards.
TTTACAGTATTTAGCTGACGCTCTTATCCAGAGCGACTTACAAGGTTAATCATATTACAGGTAGGCCAATGTAGAGGTAGGAGTCTTGCCCACGGACTCTTATTGGTGTAGCACAGCATAGTCACCCAGACCGGGATTCGAACCCCAGTCTCCCACATGTGGTGGTAGCTACTTGGCGGGTAGTGGCGTTATCCGCTGAGCTACAGCAACCACCATTCACAAAGTTGGTGTACATGCTAACTTTCCTCTGACTTTGGCATGCTTTGTCAACATGCCCCCATCATTTCCCCCAATGGCATATCAAGGTAACACCTAAACTAGCAACAACAACAACTAGTGGACCACATCTAAACCAGTCATAGTGTGAGAGTTCAAAGTGATAGTTCAAAAAGACAAATAGCCTGAATTACAAAGCTGTCTTAGCTAGCCACCCAGCTAACTTAGCATCCCACTGACTGTTCTATGCACAAGATCTGTCTAGTATTTAACCTCCTCAAACTGATTCAAAATGCACACCGACTTTAATTTTGGAAAATGAACCTAGACCCATATTATAAATGGAAACAAATAAGGACTGATATGAAACGATTTGGTTGAAAATGTTGCTGACACTAAAAATGACTTACTAGGCAAATTAATAAAGGATAACAGACACGAGAAAGAAGGGAATATACAGGGGTTGGACAATGAAACTGAAACACCTGGTTTTAGACCACAATCATTTATTAGTATGGTGTAGGGCCTCCTTTTGCGGCCAATACAGCTTCATTTGGGCAGCCGTGGTTTTATGTTTTTTGGATACAATCCGGGTTAGCACCCGAACATCCCTTTCAGACAGCTTCCTCTTGCGTCCACAGTTAATCCTGTTGGATGTGGTTCGTCCTTCTTGGTGGTATGCTGACATTACCCTGGATACTGTGGCTCTTGATACATCACAAAGACTTGCTGTCTTGGTCACAGATGCGCCAGCAAGACGTGCACCAACAATTTGTCCTCTTTTGAACTCTGGTATGTCACCCATAATGTTGTGTGCACTGCAGTATTTTGAGCAGAACTGTGCTCTTACCTGCTAACTGAACCTTCACACTCTGCTCTTACTGGTGCAATGTGCAATTAATGAAGATTGGGCACCAGGCTGGTCCAATTTAGCCATAAGACCTCCCACACTAAAATGACAGGTGTTTCAGTTTCATTGTCCAACCCCTGTAAGTACATATAACTGTGGAAAACAAGCTATGAAGAGTGACTCTGATTAACCACTGGCAAGGCACCCAAAAAACACTAAGCAGTAGACACTAGTACACTAGTAGACCACCAGCTTTGCCATTAGTAGGTCAACAGTGGTCCACCATCCTTATCCAATCAGGGTGGCTAAGATCACTGAGGCTAGCCTTGCTAAGTGCAAGCGCACTCCTATTGAAAAACCTTCTCTTTGCTGTTTGTACGACCCTTGATGAATCCATGTTGGGGTATGATGTATCGCAGAGGGAGCTGAACCTAGATCCCTGGAAACATGGAAATCAAGGGACCCTGGGAACATAGGTCTGCTACCCAGTTGAGAGGTTGAGCACATTTGCACACTGAAAATGCCATAGTGTGTGTAGAGCTGGGATGGGTATACACCCTGGCTTTGTTTGGGATTGTCCACACCTCAAGGCCACTGCTAAGTGTATACTCAATGCAATATATAAGAATAACCAAGGTCAGTCCTATGGGCAGAAACTGACTGCTGTTAAAAGACTATAGGGTAAGATATCACACATGGGCCACAGTCTCCAACTTCACCCCGACAGGCTGAACCTACACAGTAGACGTTAGTCAACCAGTGAGTGAGCACACACACAACCTCTGAAGATCTAACAGCAATGTCTGCTTAGCAGATTGACGTGTAAAAGACGCAGAGAGAACAGCGTGTATTTTTGTGGGCCAGAGCTGGAAAGCTGGCAACGATGACACAGCGTAGTGTGAAACAGTGAACGATTAGATCATGCCTCTTAAAAACTGCCTCACATTCCACTTTGCAGCTGGAAGATCTTAAAACCTGCTGTATGACACATACACATACTCTCTCTCTGTATAACACACATTTCTGTGTGTGTGTGTGTGGACAAGTGAATGTGGATGGGCCGTAAAAGCAGGACCGTAATTGTGCGCTTGATTCATAAAATTAAGCCGTAAATACTTTCCCATCCAAAGAGGATAGTAATTCAGCGCTATCAGGCCTAGCACTCTCCTCGATTCATAAACCAACTGGCCAAAATGCCCTAACTTCTCCGTACAGTGTTGGGGGCTCTTGTGGCTGTGTGGTCGTGATTTACACCCCTTTATCAGTTGCTAATGGGACTGCGAATGTGTGCGCTCACAGTTCGACCTCCATGTCAACTAGCACTCACTGGGAGACCTGCGGGGCCCAGCAGCGTCCAGTCAGGCTTTAATGGAAACCATGTGCCGCCTTTGCGCTGAAAGCCCAGCCCAGTGTAGTCTGAAGCAGTGTGTAAACTCTGACTTGCTGGCCATCAGTATGACCCTGATACTATTATATATATAATGAGTGGCCAGCTTATTAAAAACACCAACTATGTGTCTACGCTCATTGGCCATTTTATTAGAAACACCTATGGTTTAGGTGCACCGACTGTGGCCCATCTGTTGCTGTACAATTTACAGAGTTAAGCAACATGATAAAAAACATCTCTCATGACTGAACACTGAACATCTAAAAACATTCAGAGAATATACAATGCAATGTTTAGGGCTGCCCTCTAGAAGTCGACGATTCCAATCGTCAGTCGGCGACCCTTTAAGTCGACTGAGACCGCTCAAGTCGACTGACAACAGTGACCTTTTTTTCTTCTGTAAAACAGACTACAGCTTACAAAAATGCACAAGAACTTTAACTTTTACAATGTAAAAAGAGATTTTAATAATTATTAAAGGGAATAATAAATATATATTCAATCTCTAGCTGGGCTATGACGCGTGCTTGCTAAAAAAATTAATCCACGTGAAGACGTGCGCTGGCGGGTCACCGCTGAAGGCAGCTAAAGCCGTGAAGCTAAGAAAACGGGGGAGCGATGTCTCAGAGAAAGTCTGGAGGAGCTTTAGAAGAGAATCCGAACAAATGAAACCGAGTTCTGCTCGTCGTTTAGTCAGACGTCCAACACTGCTTCAAACGAGGGAGCTGACTTCCGTTTTAGACATGACGGCTGTTTGCGGTGAAGGGGAAACGGACCGAAGAAGTTTGTTTTATTATAATTCTGTTATTTTCGAGCCTAAATTACAGATATGTTGATTTATTGGTCTACAGCTTATCTTTATTTAAGGATAAGTACAGTGACTAATAAGCCTGCTGATAAACGAGAGATAATGATTTCAGCGGGTTTACCAGTCTTCTTTTCATCTAATAATAATTTAAATATGGACTAATTTGGTTTTATTTAGCAGTTCATTATTTATGAGAGATGAAAGGCGAAGGGTCCTCCTACTGAAGAAGCTGTTAGAAGTGAAATTAAAAAGACTATAAGCTATAAGCGCTAATGTTTAGCATAAATACGAGCTGCTGCCCGACGCTATATCCTGAAACTAAAGGCTCCGGTTCAGATCGATCATCATACGCCACGTCTCTTAGTTCAGAAATATGTTCCTGTGACTCTGCTGACTTTCTTCACGTCAGATCTGAACCGTATGCAGATTGATTTACTGGTTATTAGATAATGTACATGGAGGAAAAAACGTGAACGAAGAGTCGAATCGTCGACCAGGACGGGCGAATCCGATTCGACTGATAAAATGCTGAGTCGGGTACAGCCCTAGTAATGTTCCTGTAATGTTTTCAGTGGGAAGTTTTCTTTCGGTTCCCAGAATGTTCTTTCTAAAGGTAGGAGAGCCTTCTCTAGAAACATACCGTCATCTCAGGTCTCAGTAACATCCATTAAAAATATTCTGAATGTTCTTTTGTTAGCATGTAGCATAATCTGTGGCCCTGACAACATCCTTAAAACATCCTCTGAACGTTGCAGTGAACAAGTTGTGTCTTACCTAATATGTTTCCTTATATGAACATTATTTGAAATTAGAAACAGCTGTAAGACATTCATTGAACATTAGATTAAAACATTGTCCTTAAAACTTTATTAGAGCTGCCAGGTAACGTTAGCCAAAGTTATGGTAATGTTTCCTACTAGCTGGGAATACCCTGTCCCTAAATGTGTTCAGTAATATATATATATATAACACAGAAGAAAAGCCTGTGTCTCCATTTTTGTCCATTTTTACTTTTATGCTTCATTTAAACACATGACCTGTGAGCAAATTTCATGATGAATGGACCAAAACTGCTTGGTAAAGAGTCTGGTTCCATGAACTTACATGAAAATGAATTCAGGTTTTTGCCTCTCCTGTAAAGTTACCACTTTGTTTCATTTTGCACAGCAACAATATTCAGAACGCAATCCCATTTCAACAAATTTTAAATACTTCAGGATCTGCCAGAAACTCCTGCTGATGTTCTACCAGTCCGTGGTAGCCGGCATCCTCTTTTATGCTGTGGTGTGTTGGGGAGAAGGTATCAGCAAGAGGGATGCTGGACGACTCAACAGGCTGGTGAGGAAAGCTGGTTCTGTGCTGGGACTAGAGCTGGAGTCCTTAACACCACTGGCAGAGAGCAGAGCCCTCAGCAAGCTGCTGAACATCATGGACAATGTTCACCATCCTCTGCACAGCCCGATCATCAGGCAGAGGAGCTCATTCAGTGGCAGACTGCTGTCCCAGTCCTGCTCCACAGACAGACTCAGGAAGTCTTTTGTCCCTCAGGCCAACTCCTCTCAGTACAGCAAATGGAAAACTCTATGACACTCTTTCGTTCCGGTCACTCCAACGGACACACCCCCGTCTCTGCACACACTCCCTCCAAAATGCCCGGTCACTCCAAAGGACACACCCCATCTCTGCACACTCAATCCTAAATGCCCTATATCTATTTATATTTTATTATTCTATCGCTCTGTACCACTGTTTTGCACTGCTAAATTATTATTTATATTACTGTGTACTTGCACTGTCTGTATGGCTGACACCAGCCATCTTCTTAGTTTGCTCAGCAAATGGTTTACCACTACCTCCATTTATACTTTACACTTTAATTTACACAGACACTAAGGACTCTATTTTTATACTTCCATACTTTATATTGTATCTCTGTCTTTATCTATACAACTCTATCTTGTGCTTCTGTTGTTACTTCTGTGTAGTTTGTACATCTGCTACTGGATGCCTTGAATTTCCCCCTGGGATCAATAAAGTATCTATCTATCTATCTATCTATCTATCTATCTATCTATCTATCTATCTATCTATCTATCTATCTATCTATCTATCTATCTATCTATCTATCTATCTATCTATCTATCTCTAATGCCAGAATGCAGTTATGTGTAAATCATTTAAACCCTATACTGTATATGACTAAATGTTGTACAAAGACAACATTTCAAATGTTATTATTTATTTATTGATTTACTTTTATTATATACCCATGTAAAATTTGAAGCCAGCAATCTTGATGCCAGCAACACAAGTTAATATTCACCACTGTATGCTTGATATCAGATTTCAGATGCTCAACAGTTCGGGGCAGCCAAACACCCAGACTCATTTCTACCTACCTACAAAAAAATGGGCCACAACGCAGATGTTAATGACTGGCCAACACGAGTGATGGCATTTGGGGTGTGCCAATGGCCACAGTGTGAAGGAAGTAGCTGAATTTGCAGGTGAATGGAAGTCTATGGTTATACTCTACCAGCAGTGACTAAAACCCCAGTCTACAGGTAATTCTGGTCAGAATGATGCCAGGGAGGCCATCCACCAAATCTGGCCCAGCTGTGTGAATCTTGAACATTGATGTGGCCTACACTCAGACACTTGTCCAGTCCATGCTAGATCGAATCACAATTATTGGTCTACATGATGGTATTACACTCTATTAGGTACGAACTTTGTATGGTGAGCTTATGTTATAAGTCTTGGGCCTCAAGGGAAAAAAGTAGCACAGTTAAAGGACATAACACACCGCAGGGTGCAGAGTGATTGACATTTATGGTTGTGTGGTGTTGAGACATGTCTGCGTGGTTGGTGAAGCACAGAGCACTTAATAGCATGATGGTGTTTTTCTAAGCTTATGTCAGGCTGTCGTAGTTTGATGGTAAACAGTTGTGCTGTTTTATTCACACTTTTTATTAATATTGAGCAAATGTACAGGGGTTGGACAATGAAACTGAAACACCTGTCATTTTAGTGTGGGAGGTCTCATGGCTAAATTGGACCAGCCTGGTGGCCAATCTTCATTAAATGCACATTGCACCAGTAAGAGCAGAGTGTGAAGGTTCAGTTAGCAGGTAAGAGCACAGTTCTGCTCAAAATACTGCAATGCACACAACATTATGGGTGACATACCAGAGTTCAAAAGAGGACACTGTTGGTGCACGTCTTGCTGGCGTATCTGTGACCAAGACAGCAAGTCTTTGTGATGTATCAAGAGCCACGGTATCCAGGGTAATGTCAGCATACCACCAAGAAGGACGGACCTCCACCAGCATCACGTAGTGACCTGGCCACTATCCTGCAAGAAGAATGGCTTAAAATCCCTCTGACCACTGTGCAGGACGCAGTATATGTCATTCCCAAGACCAACTGACGCTGTATTGGCCGCAAAAGGAGGCCCTACACCATACTAATAAATGATTGTGGTCTAAAACCAGGTGTTTCAGTTTCATTGTCCAACCCCTGTACATAGGATTACAGTCATAACCCAACCCATTCCACACCTTTCACTGTAGATTAGCACTTTCCTGCTGGGTTTTGGTTCTGTTATATGCTGTACATTAGGCTCTGGACTAACTCACACACTAATAGGTTTACTGATGTGCAACACTATCGCAAGCCAAGTGCAGCAAATTTACTACTGGACAAGCAGAATAATGTTGTCATTTGTGAAATAATGACCAAGAGAATGCTGGCAATATGTGCAACACTCTTGTACTGTATGCAAATCCAATACCAAAGGTTTAGACATGGCTACTATTAGAAGGTTTCCTTATTTTTAGTTTAATGTGAAAGCTTAAAGTGAAAACATTACACTGTAAAGTAGCACTCATGCAATCATTACCAGCTCCATCACGGTCTGGTACGGAAACTGCACCACTCAGGATAGGAAGGCTCTCCAGCGTGTGATCAAGACTGCACAGTCCATTTCCGGAGCAGCCTTCCCCTCACTGCAGGACATCTACAGGACCAGGGTCATCAGGAGGGCCCACAGCATCATCAGGGACAGTACACACCCCCAACACAGCCTCTTCACGCTCCTACCGTCGGGCCGACGCTACAGGAGTGTGAAGTCCAGAACAACCAGCCTGACAGACAGTTTTTATCCACAAGCCATCAGGCTTGTGAACACCTCCTCCCCACTTCCGCTCTGAAACTGGCGGAACTCAGATACTGGCTGAACAGATTTCCTTTATAAGTGTTCGTTTGGTCAATGTAATCCTGTGGAGTAAAACTAAGTATCTGTCCCACTGGCTCTTGGCATCATCTGTTTGCATTCTGTTGTTCTTCTTTAACTCACTGTCTTTGTGTTGTCTGTCCCACTAGCCTGCCTTCCACTGTGTGTGTGTGTGTTACTTTCTTTTGTCCCACAGCTAACTATCTAGCTACGTCGGTGCTGGCTGACCAAGTTACCCCCCACCCTTCTGCTGAGTGTAATTCTATGACAGCTCAGTGGTCGCTTAAGTTAAGTGCTGTGGTACTTTTGTCTTACCTGACCCTTCTCATCTTCTTCTCATACGTTCAATAGTAAGCACGCTAAACTAAATGTGAGTAATGCATGAAAATGATCAGTCCAGTTATTTAACACTCATGTGTGATTTATTTGATTCCACTGACCACATATTACACAGAAGAGGTTCTTAAAAGCTGCTTAACTCAGTTGTATGGGACAATGTGGTGTAACAATTTGAATGAAATCCAACAAGTTTAGGCAATACCTGAAAATAACCCAACCAGTTAATTAGCACATACTCAAATTAGCACTTACTCAAATCTCATTAGTCGGAACTGTTAAGTGTAAGCCTGTAGATATTTTAAGGTAACCAACAACATCCATTTAGTTGGGTGTATCTAACTGGTACTGTACATGTGAGCTAAACTGTGAATATATGGAAATTAATTTGTAATTATTTTATGCAGCAGCCTCAGACTGAGCTCTTTCCTTCGACTTAGTCCAAGAAATGTATTCCCAGATTTGTTTAGGGCAGCTAGTTTAACACTAATGGTCAGGGATGTGCTCAGACTGTTTAAATCTAGATCAGAAACATGCTGGGTGTGATGTATTTGACCTGCTGTATTCTCTTTGCTTAAGAGAGCTCTCGCTAGTGCTTATGCTAGTGCTTACAGGACTTATTTGTGAGATGACCCAACCTGTCGAATCGATACACCAAACAGTGGCCAGAAACTTAATACCAGGATGCTGTGGTGTCCACCCCTATTGTAAGAAGTGCACAGTCCCTCCTCCTCACTCTAAGCATTAGCAGCTGCTTGCTTACCAGTCTAAAAGAAATGCTGCCAGTTCAGCTACACCAAAAGCCAAACTTGGTTGCTTATCAAGAGCTTCGGACATTATTGCCTTTACTCTGCAGTTCATTGGCCACCTATCCTTGCATAATTTAACCAGTCGGGGCCGTGCTCCTTCTTCATCCTATCATGCTGGATGCTGAGCTCATCAATACAGTGGCTTACTATTGCATCATATGACAGCTTCCTTGTTTCAAGATGTCATTTCAGCTGTTGCTAGTCAAATTGTTTTACAGTGCAGAAATGTCTAACATTTGTTTTATTTATATATATATATATATATATATATATTTTTTTTTTTTTTTTTTTCACAAAACAACAAATTCTAAATAGGTAATTTCATACCTTAGATTCCACTGATGGACTGCTTGGACTTTGAAATTTTGTTTATATACCTTATATAATTATTTGGTTATAAAACATTAAAAAAGCATTGGTTTTATATGATACACTACCAGTCAAAATTTGCTCTCGTTGCTTTAGAATAAAAGTGAAAGGTAAAGAATTTCAATGGGAACACATGGAGTTTTAATCCCTACTTGGACCCTTATTTTGACCACCCCTGTACTTTAGAGCAGGATCTGCATCCCAGGCTCTTAATTCCACATGGTGAGCATTCAGATCCCATTGAAACTCTGCCGCTACTGAAACACGTGTATTCTGTAATCCTGTAAACGTTTCATAGAACAATGACAGATTTCATAATGTGATTTCCAAAAGAATCGTTATGGAAGTTGGGATTGGAGTTTTACTCTCTGGCCTAATTCCTTCAGTCCTTCATGCTGGCGGAAACAGGCTGTCCCTAACCTGCACACTTCCCATCATCACCTCTTTCTCATAATCGCTAATCTCTTGTGCAAACAAGGCCCCCCCAAAAATGGTTCCGAGCACGGATGCTTGTCCTGACAAGAGCGTTCTCCCGTTTTCCTGCACTTTATTATGTCTATGAATGGCAGCTATCTGCCTCCTTTTTTTCCATGCCCGAGAAAAAGAGAGCTTGGAGACGTCGGAGGTGGTTCTAGCCTGTAGAGCGGAGTGTGTTTATCTATGTCACAGTCTATCGGTGGCTGACCGTGAATAAGGGAAGGGGGGGTAGTTTCCATGGCAGCTGGGGCCTCTCTCTCTCTCTCTCTCTCTTTCTTTCTTTCCTTCTCTCTGTTTCTCTCTGGGTCCTGGAAGAGGCGCAAACACAAACCACACTGAGCATGTTGTGCTTTGGGCCTGGAGGCGGCGGTCAGGGCCCCGATGACTCCCTGGGTGGTCTGGCCCCGCGAATGTTTATGATCTAAACCAACCTAATCCAACTGGCTTGTTTAAGGGAATTGAGAATGATTTACAAGGCCTGCTACAGCCAAGAATAGGAAATCAGAGGAAATCGGGGCACGGCTTCAAGTCTGTGGTAGCTTCACGACTCTACGGTTTTGCTTGGGCTCTATCTATCCGTCTCACGGGGGGTGGGTGGGATGTGGAGGTGGTGGGGGGGGGGGGTATTTAATGTCAAGTGTGACTTGTTGGGTTGAAGAGCTTTCAAAACCACGGCTTTGGTGGATTCGCGATGGCTTTCTGCAGCCGTACACCTGCATTTGCATAGTCACGATTACGTTTGGACTAGTTCCGTGGAATGGAAGTGGAACTGAGTGGAACAGAGCTGTAATCTACCAGGCTTCAAAAACACCTCCAGAGCTTTACGCCATGCGCTGAAACATACTGGCTGTTAAAAGTTTACAGTTTTTTATTTCAATGTTTTTTATTAAATTACCTTTTTTTTCTTTGTCTTTTAACTTTGCTTTTTACCTTCCAAAATGTTGAATCAAGTGTCAAAGGTGCTTGTGAATAATGCTACAGCCCGCACGTTTGATCTCTTTGTTGCAGTGGTGTACAGTAGCGTAGTAAGTATAATGTGTTAGGGAGGTAGGAGGGAACTCCTACTTTTACTAGAGGAATACTGGACCTTGAGTAACTCATTTACATTTACATTTAAGGTATTTAGCAGACGCTCTTATCCAGAGCGACTTACAATCATGCTTAGTGTTCTGTTGGATAATATTCCAGCTAGTAGAGGAAGTGTAGAGCCTAAAACTCACCACGAGCTCAGACACTGCCCGAACAGGGGGCCAGTGCTGGTACCTAGAGAAAGGTCATTATAAGTGCAACACAGTATACATTGACAAAGGTCATTATAAGTGCAATACAAAAAGGTTATTAAATTGCCACACGATACACACAATTTACACCTCTACTAGAGCTCACCAACTTAAGTGCATTACGAAGAGATGGGTCTTCAGTCTGCGTTTGAGGACCGCGAGAGACTCTGCTGTTCTGACGCCCAGTGGGAGTTCATTCCACCATCTGGGAGCCAGGACAGAGAAGAGTCTGGACGCTTGTCTTCCATGTGTCCTCAGGGGTGGTGGTTCGAGACGAGCTGTACTTGAAGCACGAAGGGCACGAGGTACAGCTCGGCTCTTCACCATTGCCATAAGGTAGGGAGGTCCATTCTTGGCTTTGTAGGCCAGCATCAGAGTTTGCTCGAAACATGGTTTTATTGTGAAGTCATCACTCAACCTTTACACCTGTTTACTCCCCTTTTAGTCTAAACGAGTGCTTTCAACAACAGTTTGGAAATAATAAAATATCAGATTTATTTAAATGAAGTCTGACAGTGTTTTCACATATAGCTCTTTTTAAATGAACCGAACTCAATTCTATTAAAGTGAACCTGAAAGGGAACCAGATGCAAATGACCTCAGTTCTTTTTGTGTTCACATTGTAAGTGAACTATAAAGAGGACTGAGTTCTCTTTCTGGTCCTCTTTAGCACTGATGAGATCTCAGACCACTTTCTGTTCACACCACAACTCTTTGAGAACTCAGACCCCAGCTATGTAACACTGAATTATGGGCAGTGTGTTCAAAATGGCCACTTTTCATGTTGCTGCAGTTCATATTTTTATGCATTGCGGGGAGCTGACATTTGATGTGGTCCTCTTTCCAGATACCCAAATATGCCGTGGTCTCTTCCTGAGACCACACAATTCCACAAGCAGCCATTTTCTCAAGTTTTTAATTTGTGAGAATTGAAACTGGTTACGGCAAGCCTCGAGGCTCTGTGCTTAAAACAAAACGCGAAGCAGACCCGGGCCGCTTTGTTTTCATAATGCACATTTTAAGCGGACCATGAAATGAACTATAAACGAACCGAACTGAGACCACCTCCCGAGAAGGTCTCAGTTCGGTTCGTTTGTGGGGCCATTTAGAGGGGTCTGAGTCCATTTGCGGTGTTCACATATGCAAAAGAAACCATGACTCAGCGGTCTGAGTCCACTTTCAAGTGTGAAAATGCCCAGAGATTTTATTTATGCCTGGTTTAAATTCAGTTCATACACCTGAGGTACTAGTAAATAGCAGTTTATGTTAATAAAACCATTGCCAGCTACTGAATTCTCACTTAACTGCAAGATTACAACACTGCAAGTCAATCAGCATCAGCTATTAAACCTGACTTCCACTGAACAGTAACAAAGTGGATAAACTAGAAAGACTCCAAAAAGACTTTTCATGCACAGACATGGGAACTATGGGCTGACGCCAACAGATGCCAATGCATAAATGTCTGTAAAGGATTTAGGACTGCGTCTACACGGATTAGCATCACAGAGAAGCGCAGTGCTTAACTTGTAGAGGGTTACAAATGCAGAAAGCGAGTCAAATGCAGATGTTTTAGCACAGTGTATGTGTGTTCTTCTAGAATACAAAAAAGACAGCTCAGTAAAAATTAGTTTGAAATATCAGTCATATCCGAACATAATTTTATCCTGGAGGCCGGCTTATGAGGCCAGCTATTCATGTGGTTTTATTTAGCAAAAATGGTCCCAATTAAATTTTGCATTAGGATTTCTCATACATAGGCTCATTGGACACAAAATGAGTCATCTTGTATGTTTAAGGTGGTAGTAACTTCAGGCTCCAGCAGGTGGCGCTACAGGAGGATGATAGGGCAATAAATACCTACGGGGTGTGAGTAATGGGATTCATAGAAGAGGTGGTAGAGTGCAGTGAATGTCTCGTGCCATGTGTGGTACATGGCTCCAAAGCAGATATTAATGACGGGCTAATAGTAGAGTGATGGCATTTGAGCCTGACAAGGACCATAGTGTGAAGGAAGTAGCCGAATCTGCAGGTGTATGGAAGCCTATGGCCATACGGGTCTACCAGCAGTGGCTAAAATCCCCGTCTACAGGAAACTCTCCTCGGAATTCTTTTGTGCAAGAGTGCTGTAGTCTATACTGATGTAGCTTACATCCAGAGACTTGTTCAGTGCATGCCAAATCCAATACCAGCTGTGGTTCATGCTTGTAAAGATATTGTATGATATGAGGTACGTTTCTTATCACAGGTGACTCATTTTTAGCCTGGTGAGCTTATACACATGATACATATCATCGCTGTCCAAAGAAAAACATGCATCTCCATTTTTGTTGATTTTTACTTTTATGCCCCATTTGATCACATGAGCTGCTGTTTACACCGTGTGGGAATTTCATGAAGAATGGACCAACAGAAATAGCCCAAAACTGCTTGGAAAGACGTCTGGTTCCATTGACTTCCATTCAAATTAAATGAGGTTTTTGGCCTCTCCTGTAAAGTTGCCATTTTGAAGATACCTGTTTTCTTTGGACAGCGACAATATATAACTACATTGGTTTTATGATATCACAGAGGTAATGAATTCAAAAATACGGCCATGTTTCCATAAAGCCTAACCTTAAAAATGGAATTTTCCAGAAGTCAGAAAACGTCTTTACGTATTCACAGTAATCCAATATAATGAGATTGGGCCATGTGTACAGTATGTGTTCATTCAGCATGACATTTGACATTGATCAATGAAAAAGACTCGAAGCTGAAAATGCAGAGGTGGGACTGTCTAGTAAATGGTATACCTTGAAACTTTCACAACGCGAACATATTTTAAAAGGGGCAGGGAAATTCCTTCCATGATACGGGTCCTGTAAATGCAAGTCTAGGTGCAGGACGACCTCCCACTCGGATTTATTTGTAGGCTTTTCTTTAGATCAGCTCCCACCACCAGACCAGCCCAATACAGTATGTTAACAGATCTCTCTAGACACTCGTCAGGGACTGTGGTTCATGTTCCAGCACCTGGGCCGCATTTCCTCCCAGTGCCCCCACCCCATCATTAAGACTATCAACAGCAACTCCTTCCTTTCTATACCTTCAAACCCTGCGGAGCAGGTCTTGGCCGCGGGTTAGCTTTTTAAAAGACAGGTCTAATCGCTGACGAAGTGTCCGTGGCAGGCACTGACTTTTATGATGGCTCTGCTTTGAGCCAGAGTCCACTGGTTAATGGCAAAAAATGATGCCACCTGCATGTAGCCAACAGCTTGTAAATACAGATGAATGGGAGGATATTAGAACATAAAACGTCTTATTGCAGGGTTGCAGAGATGATGGTTGCCAGATTGTAGGGGAGGTTCGGTTGGACCCAGGGGCTTTCACACAAATCCTCATAACCATCAGCAGTCAAACTGGATTCTGTTTCTGCCTGCTTTGTGGAGTATAGTGGCCATTAACTTGGTGAACTGAGACCAAAGGCACCACGCATGCTGTTTTCACTCAGTCTACACTCAACGTCTAAAGTATCGTTGCACAAGTTGTTGTGCCTAGAAGGACTCAACCGAAACTGGGTGCATAGGTCTGACATTGGGAGACATGGGAATGATTCAAGTTCATGCTCGGCTGCACACGAGCAGGACAGGTATTATCACTGTACCTGATTGACCCAACAGCCAGGAGTCCATGAGTCATCCTGTTAGCACCTGCGCTATATGGCTGCACAACGCAGGACTACATGCATGTTGCGATGTCTGTCCTTAACACAGCATCAGCATCACCAAAGACTGCAACAGTGTTGTGCCATACTGTCATGGAGTGACTCGGAATGGCAGCGGGGCATCTTCACTGACGAGTCCCTCTTTTATCTTGGAGGAGATGACAGACGAATCCGTGTGTAGAGGTATTGTGGTCAGTGCCAAGATGAACAGTTTGCTGTCATGTGTCACATGTCCAGAAGGCCTGGTGTCACCCCTACTGCACAACCTGGAGGAACAGTGTGAGAATATTCAGGCTGCATGGGATGGATTATCACTGGACACCATTAGCAACCTCTACAACTCCATGCCGAGACAAACATGGTGGCCCGACGCCATACTAAGAGACACTACTTCTGTATGTGTAGCTCAGTAACTATTGTTATGGAAAGTTATTAGCTAGGGGCAGATACTGATTATCACATTGGACCACATGGGGGCACCAATCACTGGGGTCTTATAAACTGTGGGATCAGCCGGAAATGGCTGATGAAGCTTTGGGGCTTCGAAGATTACGTTTTGGACTCTTCCAGAGAGAGATTGTCTCTCTCCTGGGGTCTTGCACTCTCTCTCCTCTTCCTTCGGTGGACATCCCTCCATCAACGCATAAAACCTGAACGCTACCTTAAACGCAGCTTGAGCTTGCCGACCATGGGCTCATGGACTGAGTCTCCCCCACCCACCTTCAAGGTGATTCGAGGACCTGGACAGGTGAGTTGGTCTCTCATTGGGTCTAACCAGTTAGGCACACACCTCTGCGTAGGTTTCATGTGTCACGGCAAATTGCAACACGTAGGGGCAGCGTGTCTTCATTACAGTCAGGGGCAGGATATCCTAATTGAAACCCTAGTCAGTTCTTTGTAGGTCTGACTCCCACCATTGGTCCCTGGGCTTGTGACACTACTACACGTCTCAGTCTACATTTGGAAAAGGAGTGTACAATGAACTATACTGTAGATCAAAAAGTGCTGTTTAAACCCTGGCCACTTAAAGCCACTGTCCCACCAATTTAGCTCTCGGACTGTACTTTCTGACGTGCTTCTCAGGAATGAAAGGAAGCTTGTAACCTTTTCGTACACCGCACTGTATTAAATGTGCTGCCAGTCTAAAAACACGGCAGATAACATCATAAGTATCTGCCAAGGGCTGGCAGTTCAGACTTCTGCCCTGTTTATTTCTTTTGGCCTGCAGGCAGGCAGCGTGTGTTTGTGTAGACATGCGCTCAGTGGGCCGCCGCACACGCATCTGTAAGCCCCTGGTGTGAAGCTTAATCTGATGCACGTCCCCGACATCATTTAAGACCATTCCACTTGCACAGTCAAACGGAAGAGTAAATTTGTGTGTTTAGCAGGATATAAAAATGTAAATGAGCTGATGCTTGTTTTTCCTGCCCGTTCGTTTACAGCCATTACAAGTGACTCCCGCTGGCCAAACATCAGTGGTCCGTTCATTCATCAGCGGGCAGCGCACGTGATGGGCGTCAGCCGCTGGAGGGTCACCAGCCAGAAAGTAAATGCGGGAGAAGATGTCAGGGCAGGGTTTTAGAGGGTGGTCGGAATTACTCTGGCCAAGATGATTTATGTCTGTTCAGTGGTAGGACCGCCCACTCAATGGAACCTCTTACAGAACCTGCTTTGTAAGGTAGCTAGTACCAACAGGGCATCTTTACTGGACCCCTCAGTGTGACTAATTATTCAGTTTTACATATGTGACTTGTGAGAGGGTACATTGCAAAATCTCCACTTACAGTGAAGCTACAAGAGGTGCTTCACTATAGACTGCTTTTTGAATGAGCTATAGAGCAGCCAATCAGAACAGATGTATATCACTCATAGTCAAAGGAACAGCTGCACCCAGAAGGGAGTGTGGGATTGTAGTGCTGTTGGGAAGGAAGATAAAGGTTACCCGGAACAATGACACATTTAAACGGATATGGGTAACATTTATAGAGCTACACATACAGAAGTAGTGTCCCAGTATGGCATCGCGCCGCTGTGTTTGGTAACGCAACATGTCAGACGCCTTGGCATGGAGGTGTATAGGTTCCTAATGGTGCCCTGTGATAATCCATCCCATGCAGCTTGAATATTCTCACACAGTTCCTCCAGGTTGTGCAGTAGAGGTGGCGGTGGGGTGACGCCAGGCCTTCTGGATGTGCAATGCTTGACCATGAACCGTTAATCTTGTTGCTGACCACGGTACCTCCTCACATGGATTCATTGGTCGTCTCTACCAAGATAAAAGAGGGACTTGTCACTGAAGGTGACCCGCTGTCATTCTCACTCCATGACAGTCTGGCGCGATAACTTTGCAGTCCTTGCCAACGTTGATGTGCTTCACAAACACTGACCCCAAAGCACAAAGTCAATTTTTCTCTGACCTGTACTCGTCCGTTTGCCTTTGTCATCCGTCCCTCTTTCCTCCCATAGACTCCAATTTTTACCCCCATTCAGTCCCAACTGTTTTCTGTATCTACAGCCAACCAAACTGCCTGTACTCACTCAGGGCTGTCCCTCAAACTGTAATCTACATACACACTGACTGTGCTTTTTATTCATCCTTCGTTCCTCTCATTGAGTCCCATTAATTGTCTGCCCCACCCAGATCATATTCTTTTCTTTAACTTACAGCCACCAAACTGCATGTACTTACTCAGGGCAGACCCCCAAACTCTAAACCACAGCCATACTGACCCTCACTCCTCTATGCATTGTTTATTCGTTGCTCGTTCCTCCCATAGAGTCTCATTCTTTTTCCATTCTTTTACATCCCCTTTTCAAGCCCCGTTGATTCCTTTAATCTGCAGCCATCAAACTGCAGGTATTCACTTAGGGCTGATCCCAAAACCACAATACACACACCATTCCTCCTTAGTCCATATTAGCAACTGGCTAGCAACAGACAATAAGCAAATAAGCTGCACAATCACTCTTTATTTTCTTCAGGAAATGCTCTCCTCTAGTCGATGTCTGCAGCTGATTCAGCTGAGCGATTCTAAAAGAAGAAAATATGCTAGAAAAGTTACATGTGAACATAAGTCGACCTCAGAAAGATAAAAAAAAAAAAGGATACAAAATGAAAGCATGGAATTGTCACGCCTCCGCGTCTCCCAGGCTTCTCCGCTCTGCAGGACTCCACTTCCCAGAGGGCCACGCTCGATGACGTCAGGTCTAGGCGCCCACGGTCGGACTCTGTGATTCGTTCTAGATCGCCTGAGTTTTAACCTCAGCTGTATCTAATTACTTCCTGTATTTAAGCCACTCACAAACACTCACGCTTTGCGAAGCTTTGCCAAACTTAGGTTAGCAATTCTGAGCGGTTCTTTCTCGTGTTGTCCCTTTCTGGTATTTCGACTCCCTTCGTTTCTCTACTACTCTTTCGCTTTATCCCTTTGGCTCGGACTCTACGGTTTGTACCTGTGCTTCCTCACTTTGGTTTTCCCCTTCGGTCTTCCCCTGTAAACCTGTTTGCCCTCGCTGATTCTTCTATCTGGTTCTGACCTCCGCCTGTCTCTGACTCCGATTTGGCTTCTCCCTTGGTTATACTGGTTACTGTTGCTTGCTGTGATTGCCTGTTTATGAATAAACCCTTCCTGGTTTTTAGTTCTGCAAACGTCGGTCTCTAAGTCTTTTGTCTGACAGGAATATATGGTGCCTTTAATAATAATTTCACAATATTAGCCTATATTAGAACTCCAACTTCAATAAAACAGCAAAAAATAATAATAATAATAAAGAAATCAAGTAAATTGCATTTATTTTATTAATTGGAGATCATTCATGCTTTAGCCATTGGGGTCATAAAGTCTAGTAATGCCACTGACGCTAGACTATAGGAATACAGCATAGATCCCTGACAGAGAATATAAATGCATTTCCAGCCCCTTCCAAATCACTATTCACTGTCTTTTGACTTCATTTTTCTCTGTGCCTTTACTTTCTTTCATTAGGAGGGGGGTTGGGGGTGCTTGCAGCTTGCCCTGTTATTCCAATGTTTCCTCCACAGGCAGCGACCAATGAAGCTCATCTCCTGTCCAGAGAAAACAAAGCCAAGCCACATTCCCAGAGTTCAATTTGCTGTTACATCGGAGGTTTGTGAATTGGGGTTTGAGCCATGTCTGTTGACCGAGGGGAACTGGGCGGAGTGTGGAACTTTCTCCCGCACTGCTGTCCGCTTGCAGTACAGTGGAGCACAGGGAGCGCTGTCTTTTTTGGCACACGAGGCCAACGTTTAACTGGAGATAAAATATTACATAAATTATGTTTCCTTTGCCACATTTTAGGTTTCCAATGGTTTATCCCTTGACTATGAACAGTAACACACTTATTAAAATGTAATTAAATTAAAGATGCATATGATTAGTCTGTAGTAATAGGCTTTCAATAGGTTTTAATGAGCTACTACTAATAGCACTTCTTCTTCTTGATGTAGCTGACTTATTGACAGTGGTGGACAGAAACTACGTAAATGTAGTTAGTAACTGTACTTAAGTAGATTTTCCATGTACCCGTACTTTACTGAAGTAATCCATTTTGGATGTTTGTACACTAACTCCACTACATTATGCAAAATGTATAGTTCCTTTCAGCTTATGTGATTATATAAACGTAACATGTCAGAATGAAACAAGCTTATTCATGCATTCTTAGTCCATTTCAGGGCTGGATTACATCCAGGACCACCTGGAGGAAAGCAGGATTGAGTTAATGCAAACACCAACTGACACACATCAAAGCATTAGTAAACAGATCAAATATTTTGATGCTGGTAAATAAACCACGATATAGAAATATGTACACCTGCACTTATGACTGACACATTTATACAAACACTGTTTATGAACAGAGACCTGCAGATGCAATATAGTAGAGGAAACCTCATTTGTGAATCTGTTTAAAGTCAGTTTTTATTCAACTTTAAAGTTTTATAAAGTTATTTTAAAGTTGAAATGGAAATTGTTTGTGTTTTGTGCTTATGATCATCTGAATAGGCATCAGTGTCAGACGAATTAATGACTGTACTAGTGCGTGACCCACACAGGGTGCAGGAGTGGTGTGTCACACCCTATGGGTAGAGTCGGGCGAGAGGCCTAAGGGCCTGGAAAAAGTTTGGTCGGCACGAGAACTGAGATACTTCCCCTTCACCTTTTTATTCACAGGACACAGAAAGCTACTCACATATTTAAAGGGCGTACACTGAACGAAAAACAAAACGACATATAACAAACTCTATACAGAGATAAACAGATCAATGCCTGAAAAGTCATACAGATCTCTCATTCACACTCTCAGCCTGTTCGTCTGGGCGAAATACCTTAAAAGGTGACCCCATTATCCCTCCCCCAGAATATTCCATTCTTACCTCGGGTAAAACAAGGACCATGAATATAAAAACATTTCAGGTGCAACAAGTGATTATCCCTCTACACAGTTAATTCATTCATTTTACAAGTCATGACCTTGTTGTCCTTAAATTCATTATACACTGTGCACATATCTATATACATAATCAACATAGTACAATTCCTATAACCCCTCCCCTTCTGCAGAGGTTAGACTAGCCCAGGCAAGTGAAAGCCTGAGTTTCGATCTCATTACTGTTTAAGACCGTACCGGTAAAGACTAGTCACGGGTGAGTATCGGTAAGTATATACATCTTATAATATACACTGGTGATGTGTAGCTCTACATCATCACAATGACCTTCTGTTAGAGACTGATAGACTGAGAGTAACACTAGAGTCTCTTTACCTACACTGAGCTGATGAAGAGTCCTGTTCCAGAAATGATAATAGGACATTAGAGCCATAATACATCATGCTACTGTTACTCTCCATACTTAAGTACATTTGAAGGTAAATACCTCAGTACTTTTACTCCAGTGGAGGACTAAACGGAGGAACCTCTACTGTTACTGGAGTAATATTGTACCTTGGGTATCTTGTGTATCTCGTCCACCTCTGCTTATTGAAAGTATGTTAGATAGATAGATAGATAGATAGATAGATAGATAGATAGATAGATAGATAGATAGATAGATAGATAGATAGATGGCAGGATAGATGGACGGATAGATGGATGGATAGATGGATGGATAGATGGATAGATAAATGGATGGATAGATGGATGGATGGATAGATAGATAGATGAATGGATAGATAGATAGATCCCAGAAGGAAGTGTGGGATTGCAGTGCTAGTGGAAAGGAAGCTAAAGATTACCAGCAACAATAAATGATGAGAAATTTAGACATATGGATTATATTTATTGAGCTACACATACAGAAGTAGTGTCTCTCAGTATGGCGTAGGGCCGTCATGTTTGCTAATGGAGGCATGGAGTTGTAGAGGTTCCTAATGGTGTCCTGTGATAATCCATCCCATGCAGCTTAAATATCCTTACACAGGTCCTGCTGCAGGGGTGGAGGTGAAGTCACACCAGGCCTTTTGAACATGTGACGCATGACAACATACCATTCGTCTTGGCACTGACCACGGTGCCTTCCCACACGGGTTCATTGGTTGTCTCCACCAAAACAAAAGTGGGACTCGTCACTGAAGATGACCCGCTGCCATGCTGAGTCACTTCATGACAGGGTGGCACGACCCCATTGGAGGCTTTGGTGCTGTTGACGTGGTGTTCAAAGGGCTGCCGTCATAACAGTCTGCGTACATGAGTCCTGCATCGTGCAGCCGCCTGCCAACAGTGCTGGCACTGACACAATGACTCGGGCTGGGCAATGGTGGGCATCACTGCTTTGTGAATCTCCAAAATCATGGAGGCTGGGTCAGCCAAGTACAGCGATAAGGCCCGTCCTTGCTTACATCACACGTGCAGGTGACCATGAAACTTGTTGGTTCATTTTTTTTTGGGTGCAACTATTATTATTATATACTTTTGATGATGAGTGTATATAACCCAACTCCCAAACCAAAAAGCAGTTTGAATAAAACTGTAGAAAGACTGTTTTATCTTTTCATCTACATTATTTTGGTAAATATAAGCTCATTCTGAAATTGACGTTCCAAAAACAACAAAAATTAAGACTCGGCACATTGTGAAATGCTCGAAAATCATTAAACGGCTGATGCAATCATGCTTGGATATGAAGAGAATCTAGAATTGGCCAAGTCCTGGGGAAGGCCAAGGGATGAGGCTCACCACTAAGCCAAAAGTGGAGATATGAAGAGAATCTAGAATTGGCCAAGTCCTGGGGAAGGCCAAGGGATGAGGCTCACCACTAAGCCAAAAGTGCTCAAGCTCATCTGAAATGAACTGATGCAACGTGTACTGTGGTCTGATGAGTCAACATTTCAGATTATTTGAAGAAATAATGGACACTGTATTCTCTGGCCCAAAGAAGTAATGCAGCATCACAGTAGTTCAAAACCAACGGCTATTGTGGTGTTGTTTGGTGTAGCTCAGTGGGTAACACCACTACTCAGAGTTCTACCTCTACATGTGGGAGACTGGGGTTCGAATCCCAGTCTGGGTGACTATGCTGAGCTACACCAATAAGAGTCCTTGGGCAAGACTCCTAACACTACACTGGCCTACCTGTACTACAGTTAACCTTGTAAGTCACTCTGGATAAGAGTGTCAGCTAAATGCCATAAATGTGTTGGGGGTATTAGTGGGTATCCTGCAGATTTGTGAACGCACCATAATTGCTAAATGCATCTTGGAGCCTTATATACTGACTTTTAGAAGTCATCGTCTTTTAATGACATCCATGCCTGTTTCAACAAGACAACATCAATCCACATTCTGTACTTTACGGTTGGACAGCTGAAGACTTGTGTAGCAGAACAAAAGCTCTGTGCTTTTAATACTGGCCCAACTGTGGCTTCAGTCCTCAAAGAGTGATATTAAAGGGAAACGTGATGCTGCATTTGTACCCCACCCCAGGCCATCAGTGCTTTGAACACCTCACTTCCTCCAACCAAGATTTCATCTTATGCTCCTCTTCCACGGGTATTTGACCAGTAATGGAATTCATACGCTGCCCTCTCTTCTATGAGATGACCAGTAAAACAGTACAGACTGCTTAACTGCCCAGATTGCACATTTTACACAAAGTGATTTCAGTGTATCAGTTCTGTATGCAGACCTGTATTATTATACTGGTATGTGTACACTATGTGTATGATACATGTATATGTATTAAGGATACTTGAGTCTATAATTGGCTGCTACATAGTGTACATATGTTCTGCTACTATACCTTCCAAACTTGAATTAGATAACATATGTAGCAGATTTCATACACACACACACACACACACACACACACACACACACACAAACATACACACACACACGCATAAACACACACACACACATACACGCACACACACACACACAGACACACACACGCACACACACAGACATACACACACAAACACACACACGCACACACAGACACACACACGCATACACACAGACATACACACGCACACACACAGACATACACACACAAACACGCACACACACGCACACACACACACGCACACACACACACGCACGCACACACGCACACACACATACATACACACATACATACACACACACACAGACACACATACGCGCGCACACACACAGACACAGACACACACACACACACATATATATATATATATATATATATACATATAAATTCTCTGTGCATATGACAATAAACTCTTAACTATCTCTCTCCACAGTTGTAGAAATGTTCCTGTGCTAGCCCTGTTATCAAAAAAAGTTGGGAGACTTTGATGATGTGCAAATCATTTAAACTCTATATTTCATTACAATAAGAGGGTACATATCACAACACATCAAACTGTGAAACTGGAAAATGCGTATGTGTTTTGGACAATTTAAATTTGGCCATGTTCTATTATCATTTCTTGAACAAGACCCTTCTCCCACTTAGTGTAGGTGAAGAGACTCTAGTGTCTCTCAGTCCATCAGTCTTTAATAGAAGGCCATTTATTACACTGAAATTTACATTGATACTAAGAATCCATGAATAAGCTTGTTTCGTTTTGATGTCCACATTCTGCACATATTTAATATTATCATATCATCAGTATCATTCTGCAGATATTTTATCTATCTATCTATCTATCTATCTATCTATCTATCTATCTATCTATCTATCTATCTATCTATCTATCTATCTATCTATCGATGTGTTATGTTTTTATGCGCACATACCCCGAAAGGAATGTCAAGGTTTGCATAATGCAGTGGATTAAGCAGTAAGATATCAGAGTTTGAAATGTAGTGGGGTTAAAGTACAATGTCATCCAAAATGGAAATACTTCAGAACAGATACAGGACAAAAACTACTTAAGTACAGTTATCAACATTTACTCCATTACTGTCCACCATTGACAACTAGTTTCATTAGTACAGATCAGTAATATGATTGGGTATAAATAGAGCATCCCAAGGAGGCGGAGTCTTTAAGAAGTAAAAACACAGAGGGGTTCACCACTACTCTGAAAGACTGAATCGACAAATAGTGTGCCGGATTAAAATGTTTCTCAATGTAAATGAGTAAAGAACTTTGGGAATTCATCACCTACAGTACATGATATCGCTAAAGGATTCTGAGAAAACAGCAATATAAAGCAATATCAATAATTCAATATCTTTAACTGTCTGCAACAGAAATATGAGAAAGGTATGATACATCTTTGATCTAATAGCTATATTCCACTGCAAGAAGAGCGAGCTAACCCTGTTGTTAGCACCAAATGCTGCACCTCTGCGCTTTCAACATGATTTCATAGAAAGGGAGACAGTGAGAAAGAATGAGGACTAACATTTGGTGGTCTGGATCCAACTTACTTTTATCCCAACCAACTATCATAGCGTTAAATCACTACTGCACCACACAACCATAGCCCAAACAGCTATTGCGTTTTTTAGCAGCTGGCCAACATGAACACAAGGCATGGCCGAACTGATGTTACTGTAGTGAACTACAGATCAAATCATGAAAGGAGGATGTTGGATGTCTGGTGTGGGACAATCACACTGGCCTTCTTTTGAACAGACAGCATCATATATATAGGGGTTCCTCCACTATCTAACTATTGGGCCAGAATAGAGAAATCCTAATATCTCCTAGCTTGTTTAAACACAAGCTAGGAGATATTAGGATTTCTCTACTGTGAAATGCTCTGAAATGGAAGTGACAGGCATGTGATCCAGTGATCCATCCATTTCAACCAGCTTAACCTGATAGCCTAGCACTGCTCACCAGACAGCCACAAAGAGTGTTTTCTATTAAGCTGGTACAAACAGCTAATCTGGAAAACTGGCTTTCTCCCACTGTCATGATAGATGGCGAGTGTTCTTCATGTTCTGACCATAAAGAAGAGTTTAAAGCAGCCTACAAACAATTTGACATTCACTGTGATGGTTAGCGACATCAACTGAAGAAATTTGTTATTGTGATACATTTGTAGGCCATATCGCCTAGCCCTAGGTGAAAATCACTGCATTGGCTCAGAAGCACTCCTGAAAGCCACTGTCTGTGAACACAGTCTGTCACTGCATCCACAAATGGAAGTTAAAGCTCTACCATGCAAAAAAGAAAAACGATATAAACTGGTCCAGAAACGCTGCTGGCTTCACTAGGCCTGAGCTTGTTTAAGATAAACTGAGATGAGGTGGGAAAAGACTGTGTGGTCCAATGACTTTAACTATCAGTAAAAAAAAAAGCTCTTTTCGAGAATTATGCCACGTCCTAGAGAGAGGAGAGCATCAGTGCACAGTAGAAGAGCCAGCATCTGTGATGGTATGTGGGCATTAGTGTACCATCTAAGAAGGCGCCATTAGTGCTGAAAAGTATATATGGGTTTTGGAGTTCCATTCTCTATGCTGCCATCCAGGCGACACCCTGTTTAAGAAAGGTATAGTTTATTTCAGCAAGACAATCCCAAACCACATTCTGCACATATTTAATATTATCATATCATCAGTATCATTCTGCACATATTTAATCTATCTATCTATCTATCTATCTATCTATCTATCTATCTATCTATCTATCTATCTACCTACCTACCTACCAACCTATCTATCTATCTATCTATCTATCTATCTATCTATCTATCTATCTATCTATCTACCTACCTACCTACCTACCTACCTACCTACCTACCTATCTATCTATCTATCTATCTATCTATCTATCTATCTATCTATCTATCTATCTATCTATCTATTAGACCCACGAAAATACGCGCTAAAAACATAGGAACCGTTCTTCCTCCACTTAGGAACTAAAATTGCGGGGTGAAGTTTCCCCACGGTCGGGTTCAGAGTAACGGCACGTATGTCATCATGTTATCTGCTAGTGACATTCAGTGATATTTTTTCTTCAGTTCATAAGAGCCTAACACACTAGTTCACTCCTCTCTAAGTACTTTGACTTTTTCCTCTATAAACGGACACTCTTGAGTACTTTTCCTCAGCTTGTCTGTATTTTCCTGTGCAGTCGCTGCTCTCTGTTAGCCTGTTAGCTTCTGCGCGCTAACACCACACTGACTCACATTCACTCAGCAGCTGGCGAAGCTTTTTATGCCACAAGTTCAATTATACACCACAGACCACTGAGACTCGATTCAGGTATGTCCATAACCTTATTTGTTTTCGTGGTTTTATAACGGGAATGTGCTCGAATCACATTTCTCAAATGGGTTGTCATCTGGATAGCGCTGTCATGCTGCTCAGGCAGCCTATACTGATGAAGAAAAACGGAGAGCTTGCATGCTTGTTGCATCACTGCTGTAGTGTCAGAATGTCAGACCATTAAAAAAGAAGACAGTAAATGTATAACCCAACTTCATTTGCAGATTTATTTCTTATTCACCTCTGTCATGAAATGCAGCCATAAAATCATCTTGGAACGTGCACCTGTGTGGTCTGAGTTGCACCTGTTTGAAAGATACGAGGACATTTGCAGTATGGTGTAGTTGTAATATTTATTTTTCTTTTTTCCCCTGGCAGTAGGAAAGATGGAGTTGCAGGCGGTGTTGATGGCCGCTGGTGGTGGGTCCAGAATGATGGATCTCACATACAACACCCCTAAACCCTTACTGCCTGTGGGGAACAAGCCGCTCATTTGGTACCCTCTTAACCTGCTGGAGAGAGCTGGCTTTGAAGGTAAACAACCGGGGCTGCACCATCATGATGTGCACTGTAGCATGCTGGAGTTTATTGCATTGTCATCCTTGAATTTCCCTCTGGGATCAATAAACTATCTATCCATCTATTTCTATTTCAGTGCCCATTTGTTTCCAGCTGAATGTGAACAAACACTGTAGCTGTTTACTAATCATGATGTATGTGACATGCAGTCTATTTTAAAGGGGATTCACACCGGATCCAAATATCTACATAATGCTGTCACTGCTTCAGAAGCCGTTCAGAGTGGTTTCATGTGAAGTGGTGCATTGTAGAGAAACTTTGCGTATCTGATTTCTTTAATGTGGTGGTGATGTCCACAATCTATGCAGTGTCTACAGTCCATGTCTACGTGGATACATGTTTTTAGCTGTCTGGCTGACCATCTAAAACAAGCAGTGAATGTACACAAGACGTCCGTGATCATGGTTCATGTGGCTGGAAAAAAAAAGTTCTGTTCCGTCACATAACCTCAAATTAGAACGCAAGCAAACCGAACGTCTCAGGCATTAGCATTTTAGATCTTCCTATCAGCACCGCTGTAAATATGTCTGACTGTATGTTCCTCTAAAAATAAGCATTTCACATAAAACCACTCTGACCTGGCTAACATCTCAGATATTAAATTATGCATTATTATTATTATTCATATCCACCGTTGGGTGGGTGATGTTATTATTTGTAAATGCAGTTTTTGTTGAGGTATTATACATATACCCTTAGTGTACTTGTCACTAGCTAATCTTAGTTTAGAGGTGCCTTTTAATTTGACACTCGACACAAGTATTTTTTTCTGTGGTTTTAGCTTTTCAACAAGGCTTTAGGTAGCCATGGCTAGTCACTTGTTATATTACTCATTTAAGCCATTTCTTTCATACCTGTTTGGCAGCCCATCTGTATAGCTTCATCTATGTTACTTTACAGAGTTGTATGCAAAGGTTTGGTTCCCCTGGTCAAGTTTCTTTTGTTATGTGAAAATAAGTGCACACCCTCAACAGAACCCATTTGTTACCCCATCATCTGTTTGGGGTAGATTTTATTTACACCCAACTCTGGTAAACGCAGCACATAATTAGAATTTGTGTGGAAAATGCCATATTTGGTTTGTTCTCTGTCGAGTGTATTTAATAACTTATTTGCACTTCAGCAAAAAGGCAACAAATCTTTTGACCGGGGTGCACAAACATTTGCATAAAGTATATCTGTGTAGAGTATAACTTGTGTATAATCATGTAATTTTGATAAAAACCACCCGTGCCATGCAATATATTTTTTCTATTTAATATTTTGAATTTATTACTGAATAGGTGAAAAAATGTTCTCTGAGCTAACCGAGCGTGTCTCAGTGATAGGTAAAGGGAGAGGGGAAACATTGCTGGTTCAGTTTTATTTTTGCTGGTGCACAGTGATGTCATCAAAAATCCAAAAGTGTTTTTTTTGAGGTTTTGATGGAAGCTAAAGAGCAGGCATGGTTAATTTTTTAAAATGATGTGATGAATGAGTGAATGAGTGAATGAATGAATAAATGAATAGATCAATAGATTAATTGATAATTATGACAGGGACTAAATACTTATTCTTAAAGGAATAGCGGTGGCAGATGCTGACATGATTAATGGAACACAAACCTGTAAGAATATTTCGGTACACTTCTGTATAATATTATGCTTTTGTGTTGCTGTGCTTCAGTATTGTAATTAATAGGTTACATACAAAGCTTCAGGGTGAGCAGTGGTTGGTTCTGTGTTGTGTTGAAACCCCTGACTACTAAATAGCAGTGTATGTGATGTATCTTCAACCTTTAGGCTCTTGCCCTCCAAAGTAAACATGTAGTTTGAGGTACCGTTAACATGAGCATTGATGATCATTTTCTTATAGTATTCCTATATATCACTGTATGTTTAATTGTCACCCCTGTATGGTGATGCCTTTCATGTCGCCAGGTTCTTGGCAACACAGGACCATATGCAATCAGATATTTGGTCTGTGATGACCCTTCACCACTTGCTATAGACTGCACAGTGTAAACTCAAATCCAGGCCTGTTAGGTTTCACCAGGAACACCAGAATGCCCAGCACTTCTTGCCTGAGGCTTGAATGTGAAATATATTGTGCTGTAGACTGCCGGTTAGGTATGGTTGAGTTGTGTGTAGCACATGAGTGTTTGATTGTTTCTGATTGATCTGATTCTGCTACAGATGGAACTCATATGGACGATGTTTATTGAGCTACATACAGAAGTAGTGTCTCTCAGCATGGGGTCAGGCCGCCATGTTTGCTAATGCAACATGCCAGACGTCTCGGCAAGAAATTATATTGGTCCCCATGCATCGCGGTAGGAGTGAAGGTGGCGTGACACCAGGCCTTCTGGAAGTGTGATGTGTTACCATGGTGCTTGCACACACGGATAGGTTGGTCACCTTCACCAAGATAAATACGGGACTTACTGAAGATGACCAGCTGACATTCGGAGTCACTCCATGACAGTCTGATACGGCACCCTTGCAGTCTCTGGAAACGTTGATGTGGTGTTGAGGGCAGTTGTTGTAGTGGGCAGTTGTCTCAACGCATATAGTCCTGCGTTGTGCAGCTGTCTGCCAGTGGTGCTCATGGGGGGGCATCACTGCTTGCTGAATGTCTGCAGTCGTGGCTGTTGGGTCAGTCAGGTACAGCAATAAGGCCTGTCCTTGCTTATGTTACATGTGCGGCCGAGTGTGAAACTTGAATCATTTGCATGTCTCAGAGGACTATGTTCTGTTATTGAGTAAACTTGGTCATAGCGTAATATGTGGTCGACCTTCTGTTCAAGATCATCCTGTATTCATCAGCAGATCTTAGTGGATTTAATTCATATTTAATTCAAAACAACATTATTTGCTCTTTGTTGGTCCAAAGTGAAGTTTAGCAGCCTTGAGTTGAAACAGAAATGGGCTAAATTGGCTATTTAAATAATATGAGGACACATAATTAAGAATGCACCTATTTATTCGTTTTTTTTATCGTTGTTTCTGATTTCTTTACAGCCAAAATGCGAGAAGGGCAATTTTTTTTTTTTTTTTAAAGCAGATTAATTTTAGAAAATCTTAAAGCAGAAAATATTATATCTGTTGCTTAAACTTTGTAGACTAAATGAACCAAAAAAACCCAGTCTAACACTTTTTACACTAGTGCATTGCTTTTTATATATCTATAATAGGGCAAAGCAGCTCTCAAGTTTTGATTTTAAATTAGATTCTTTTGTAAATTACCTGATCAAAGAAAAATGCAGCATCGAAGGAGCTGTTTAACCCAGCGAGTATACAGTGATGGTATTCCATTAGACGTATAGGTGTAGCAGGAACATTTAAATACAACACAGTGAGTGCACTTAACCTGCCTCAAAGTATTTACGCTACGAATATCAACACAAATCAGCCTAAGTATACTTTGGCTGATGGCTGATTGTGTTTGCAGCAAAAAATCCCATACCCTCACTATGTACTAATGTAGCGCCGAAAGAAATCACAGTTTGCAGAAACTCCAACACGTTTTACAGCCAAGTAAGGATAAGCAGGCATACATTCTTGGGGATTTAGTTTTATTGGATTAATGATAATTAAATGTTTATTGTTCACACCTAGCTGTTATTGGCTAATCCCACTGGCATGAAGTATGTGGCCATGGCCTTCTGCCTGCCCAGCAATACAGTATGTACCTTTGTGTGGCACAGTATGCCCAGTTAACGGCCAAAAAGGCAGCCAGCAAGGCCCTGCAATTAGCTTTTACAAGTCCTAGCACAAACTACAGTAAGTAAGCATATTTGGAAGAAAATGTTTATGCACTTAGGCTGGATTCTGGAACATGCCTTTTCCATTTGGCCTCAAGTCCAGGACCTTCTTGGCATAAAGCATCAGTATTAAAAGTGTGTCTGATGTATTTTGATAAGCATTTGCTTGGTAACATGTAACTTTTCATGAAGTTTATTCTGAGTTTTAGGTTGAATTTGAGAGATGGCTTCTAAAGCCATGCTCTTACAGACCAAACATCAGAGTGTTTATATCAGAACCAGGCATTCTGGTGTCTCGTGTTTTTATTGAGGACTATGTTAACAGTTATATAGCTGGAGAAAAGGAATTGTTGGATGCTATTAAAACGTAAGTTATGAGGAAAAGCATGATGGGAACCACAGCAACTACTGTTATTCTGTGATTTAGGTTGCATTTAATTAGATGTGTTGCTTGTTTCTTGGCTCAAGCTGCTGTGGGCCTGCAAAAATGCAAAAATGACTCCGCTGATACATTTCACAAGTTAGTTTCGCTTAGAAACTAGGACTAGTAAAGCTGACGTGGTGTCAATAGACAATAGTCCAATAGTAATTGTTTTAATGTCTCCCCTGTTTCAGAGGTTATAGTAATCACCACTAAGGAAGTCCAGAAAGCCCTGAGTACAGACCAGAGGCTGAAGCTGGATGTGAAGATGAAGCTGGACGTGGTGTGTATCCAAGAGGAAGCTGACATGGGGACTGCTGATGCCCTGAGACACATCCAGCAGAAGATCAAGGTGAGCGCAGTTTTGGATTTATGATTACTGATATTTTTTAACTGATATATGATAAAATTCAGTCATTAGGAGGCAGTATGTGAATGTGTGGCTCTTGTGGTTTGAGTGTGAAATGTAACAAACATGAAATTTCTTTTTTGTGTACTGACATTCTGAGTCACTCCATGACAGTCTGGCATGATACCAACGGTCAGCTGTCGTAATGCATGTAGTCTTGTATCGTGCAGTCGTCTGCCAGTGCTGCTGGCACGAACAGGATGACTTCTTACACATGTGCAGGCGAGCGTAAAACGATGAATGATTCACGTCTCACAATGTAAGACCTACCCACCAAGTTTATATATACGTGTATATATATATATATATATATATATATATATATATATATTTATATATATATATATATACACACTGCTCAAAAAAATAAAGGGAACACTTTTTAATCAGAGTATAGCATCAACTCAGTTCAACTTCAGGGATATTGATCTGGTCAGTTAAGTAGTAGGGAGGGCCGTTAATCAGTTTCAGCTGCTTTGGTGTTAATGAAATTAACAACAGGTGCAGTAGATGCGCAACAATGAGACACCCCCCAAAACAGGAATGGTTTAAAAGGACGAGGTCTGATTCTTTACTAGTTCTGCAGTTGACTTGGGTCAGCGTCACTACTATAACCATGGTGCGGTACCTGGACCCTACAGAGGTTGCACAGGTAGTCCAACTACTGAAGGATGGCACATCAATATGTGCCATTGCCACAAGGTTTGCTGTGTCTCCCAGCACAGTCTTAAGAGTACGGTGGAGATTCCAGGAGACAGGCAGTTACTCTAGGAGAGTGGCCTCCTATGTGACTCTGACCTTTTGTGCAACATTATATTATATCTTATATTCACCAGCAGGTCTTAGAAATTGTCCTTGATTTGAGTAAACTTGTTTAAGCATGTAGTTTAGTGTTGTCTCTAAAATACTAAATTTACAGTAGTACATTTTTAGGGGCAGGTTTTTTTTTTCACTTTCTGTGTTTATCTATACATTTCTGGTGGCGAGCAACAGAACATTATTTGCTCTTTGTTGATCCAAAGTGCCATTTTGCATACTTTAGTTAAAAACGAAATTGTCTACTGGCTGTTTAAGTAATATGTATATTAATAAAGACATATAACTAAGGACGCAACTATCCTGAAATTTTATGGTTAAAAAAAATAAAAACCTTTTCTAGATCTTCTGGATCATAATTATTGTTGCTGCCGATCTCTGATAACCATGCACCCCCAGCCTATAGCTGCAAGAAGAGATCAATCATGGTGTTGGCTAGCATTGTGGCACTCCAGCCAGCTCAGCATTAACCACAAGGCCTTCAATTTGTGCACGTAAGTGCCACATTCCACTGACATACCAAAATTAGTAGGATAACTATGTAAACTGATTATTAGTTAGTGTGACTGGCTTCAGGGACGGCTTAGGAATTTCCCCTTCTCTATAAATGGTGAGGTGTTATCTTGTGAGTGAGGTTGAATACTACCCAGAGTGCTCACAGCAAGGCAATGTGAACTCTTCAGAATGTTTCTTAAACCAATTCTGGACAACTTGGGCACGGATTTAGCCAGACGTCGTCAGTCACGATCATTAAGCACTTCTGGGTGGCCACTGTGGTGTCCATTGTGGGTGGTGATGCTTTCTATGACGTGCACACATGCGACGTTGTGAATCGAGGAATGTTAAATGCCTGCAGAACTTTGGAAATAGAATGTCCCATCTGTCTGGCCCCACTATCATGTCTTGTTCATACTCTGATAACTCAGGAGCTGGCTGGTGGGTGTGTAACCTCACTCACAAGATAACACATTGCAATTTATACGTGTGGGCGTTCCCAAGCTGTCCCCTGAGGTGACGCCACCTACTAAGCAATATACATTCCGCTATAGATTACCTTTGGTATGTGAGTGTACGATTTTGCTTTTACTTACACCTGCTGACCTTACTCTCTGCAATAAACTGATTATAGCTGCTGTACTTGATTGGTGCCTTGTAGCCAACCAATTGCCACTTACACAGCCTCATATAATGCCCTCTGGGGTCTTGTGGGCCTCACTGTGAAGGGATTAAGTGTGTGATAAAATCTTATAACACAAGTACAAAGCTTAGTAAACAGCTACCCTATAGGTTTTATGTTATTAACCAGCCATTACATCTATAATCAACATGCATTCCTCACTAGCCTTCATCACAACTAGCTGTGTTATTGATGCTCATTAAATGCGTTAACATGGAACACAGACTGGGCACATAGACTGGATGCTTTCTGCTGAAATGCCACAGCACTGACGTTGTGTTTTTGTGGTAGGCTAGTTCAGATTTATAATAGGCACAGAGCTTCAGCCTGAAAGTATCTTTTTAGAGTCTCTTGTTTTCTCTGGCCTGTCTCTCCTGTTCACCCTTCGCTATTTTGAGCTGTCTTTCAAATCAGGCCTTTTTCATGTTACCTGCCCATAGCTAAGTTGTATGAGTGGAACCGAGCTTCAGAATGTGTTTCTTGTTAATGTACTGCTATATAATGAATGACTTCAAACGCATGACTTTGTCTAGACAGTGAGTGTATAAAAGGTGTATAAAAGGTTTTCCTGCCTTTATCTGGAATCGGGTGGTAGCTTTCTCCTGTGAGAGGTTCTTTCATCACTGTTGTGTTTTTCGTGTGGTTGGTGACAGGAGTAAAGAAAATGGAGGTTGTGAAAATGTTATTGTAGTTTATTTGTTTAGCACCACTTGACATTGATCAGTTTTGACTAGCGCTGTACCCGATGCCTGTCGAATCAGATTCGCCCGTACCTGCCGACGATTCAACTCAATGTACGTTATCTAGTAACCAGTAAATCAATTTGCGTTTCATATCTGAGGTCCTCCTCATTTAGTAAGTCAGCAGGGTCACAGAAAGATATATATATATATATAGATAGATAGATAGATAGATAGATAGATATTCCCCGCACTGAAATAATTATCTCTCGTTTATCGGCAGGCAGATTAAGTGACTGTACTTATCCTTAAATAAAGATAATCTTAGCTGTAGACAAATAAATAAACATATTTGTAATTTAGGTTCTAAAATAACAGAATTATAATAAAACAAACATCTTTGGTCCGTCTTTCCTTTACCGCAAACAGCCGTTATGTCTAAAACGAAAGTCAGCTCCCTCGTTTGGAGCACTGTTGCATGTCTGACTAAATGACGAGCAGAATTCTGCTTAATTTCTTCGGACTGTCTTCTTCAAACCTCCTCCAGACTTTCTCTGAGACATTGCACCCGTGTTTCTCAGCTTCACAGCTTTAGCTTCCTTCAGCAGTGAACCGCCAGCACACGTTGTCACGTGGATTTAATTTTTTAGCAAGCATGAGCCCAGCTAGAACCTAAATATATATTTATTACTTCCCTTTTTAATAATTATTAAACTGTGTTTTTAAGTTCTTAATGTTCCTTTTCCTTTTTTTTTAACGAAAAACAAAGCAAACAAAAAAGGTCACTGTTGTAAGTCGACTTAGAG
Source organism: Prochilodus magdalenae (assembly GCA_024036415.1). Lineage (NCBI taxonomy): Eukaryota > Metazoa > Chordata > Actinopteri > Characiformes > Prochilodontidae > Prochilodus > Prochilodus magdalenae. The sequence continues at coordinate 29,356 of JAMWET010005071.1, read as the reverse complement.
TCTCCGACTGACGATTTGACTTGTCGATTTCTTGAGGATAGTCCTAGTTTTGAGCTATTGGACAGGTGTTGTTGTTGTGCAGAGATGTGAGCAAAAGGGGTGCAAATTATAAAATGTCCTTTCTGTTATATTCATTTACCATACAGCGTTACAATATTATATTTCTTTTGCAGCTGTATGTGAACAAATTAGATGCCAAAACCTGTCCAATTTGTGTTGCTTCAGAGATGTCTTCCCCAACATTTGAAGGGTGTTTATGTTGTGCGTCCTTGTGGAAAACTCACCGTTCCCTATAAAAGCAGCACTGCTTGAGGGCAGCGTTATCCTCTGATGTTTAGTTTCATCAGTAGACAGCTTTTTTATAACTAATCAGAACTGGCGAGTTATCAGCAACGATCTCATATTACTTCCAAACTACGATAGTGATCCATGCCAAAACATAAGTCATAGAACACAGATGTAGTCTGACTAACTACAATGTATTTTAGTCAGCCATATTTAGATATGATAGTGGGAGTTAGCTAGCTAGCATGCAATGTTAGCTAGTCGTCTAACCTCACCGGTGTGAAGGTGGATCATGTATAAAATGCTTTGTATGCTTTCCAGCATTTTCCAGTATATTTTTATGAACAGGTGGGTTTTTAGCAGAGTTGCACCGTATTGCTCATCTGAATCAGCTCCTCAACTCCAGTCCAGTGATGAAGGGATGTAGCAGAAAGTGAGCCGTCCCACATGTAGTTTACCCACTTTCCGGAGCTGCATGACGGTTAATGAGTATGACTCAGTAGTTGACTAATAAATACACCTGACCAATCTTTGAGGATTACGTCATCTTAGGATCAGGTACCATATGTGACGTTTGCTGCCACTCCAGCAGACTACAGGATGAGCGGAAACTCTAGAGGGATAGACTTTAAACATGTTTTTCATTTTTATCCCCAACTTTGTTCTGTTTGTTGTTCCTAATGCCTTTTTATTGAACCCCTAATCATATGGACCACGGGGTGCTTGATTTTCCGTCTCATTAGTTTGGAGTGGTGTATTGTGACAGCAAATCTCAGTAAAGGTTTTGTGACCAGAGTGTAAGTGCTATAGCAACTGGTTATGGCATGAAGTCTGTGAAGAATGTATTCCTGCATCACACATCCAAAAGTCTCGAGCTGCCAAAGTCCACTTGTAACATTTTGACTCTGTTTTGACCCTGACTCTTAGATGAGCCAGAAACAACTCTTTTAGGGTCGACTCGACATTACTTAAGCAGTTTTGGTGAGGGTAGTATTATTAATAAAAACTGATTAATATCCATTTATAAACTCAGACCATCTGAATTCTGTATATTTGGTGGGCTTCCATGATATATTATTGTTAGTGGTCATTATAGCCACCTATAGATCTTCCGGTGCCACTTGAGTGGCAGCCAGTTACAGCATCTCTTGCCCATTGTAAGCTTTTTCTCTCAAATTTTTAATATATTTTTATATTATATATATTATATTTTTATGTATATTTTTAAATATATATATTATATATTTTTTTATTAATATTTTCTCTACTTTTTGTATATAGACCTTATTTATTATTTGTATATTTCCTGACACTTCCATTCTTTCCTCTGTGCTGCTGTAACATTGCAAATTTTCCCACTGTGGGATCAATAAAGGATTATCTTACCTTACCATATAGGACTTGGCAGTAGTTACGAGTAGAGGACACTTCACTACCGACCCCACAGTACAATATTATTGTAATATTTGCGCCATTATAAACATTATTGCATTGTAATACATTAATAACTTTGCAAGTATTTATACATATTGCAATATTAAATATATTCACCAGCTTTCATTTGGAAAGAATGAATGAAAAATAATTTTATTAACCCCCAACCATCCTTTCCTGGATCAGCAGGTGAGTGCTATGACTTCCCTTCTCCGTGTACACAAGAAGCCTTAAATCTGAGTAAATTATAGCAGACAGACATCTCTAGTAGATTAGTCATAGAAAATGAGAACCATGTGCGTATCCCTAAAACAGCAGAGAAGTGGTAGCATGACTTGTCTGATATCATTTAATGTATTTACTTGACATCGCATGTTCTGCATTGTGACTGTTGCACATGAGCCCGCTACGATGACGATGCTGAAACGATATATTGTGTAGCTCTAGTAGTGGACAGTGTCACTGAACAATGTAGTGTTATTATAGTCAGCATCTCATTTATTGTTGCTGCCCATCTCCGATAACCACCCACCGCCTGTGGTTGCACTCCAACCAGGGGGTCTAGAACATTGAACAACTTCACGTTTCCTAACATAGAGAGCATTTTATGTCATTCGTATGTAACACTCATCATTAAAACAAATGGCTGCACCCAGAAGGAAGTGTAGGATTGCAGTGCTATGGGGAAGGAAGATAAAGGTTACCAGGAACAATACATGATGATACATTTAGACTGATATGGACAATATTTACTGAGCTACACATACAGAAGTAGTGTCTCTCAGTATGGAAGCAGTCCGCCATGATTGCTAATACAAGACGTCTCAGTATGGAGCTCTAGAGGTTCCTAATGGTAGTCCTGTGATAATCCATTCCATGGACCTGGACGTAGAGAAATATAAACACAAGAGCCTGGCCAATAACTCGACTGAATATTCATCAATAAACAGATTAAACTTACTTGTGCTGGAACTGGGGCTGTCTCGGCTCTACGTCCAGGTCCACGCAGCCCGCTCTCGAATGGGTCCGTCCACTTTCAGTGTCCCTCGGAAACACTTCTGTTGTGTTTTGAGGCTTTTTGCATGTGTTTTGGAAGCTGCGTGTGTTTTCAGTGTTAGCTGCGCGTTTGAGACATTCGGTTAATGGTTTGCAAGCGGTCTCATTTTGATGCTTGTGTTTTGAGACTTTGCAGCGCGTTTTTAACTTGCAGTGCGTTGGGCTTTCACGGCCACCGTAGATATATCATGTTTTGCCACATTGCCTCTATATTACATACTACAGTATGCAGTAGTATTGTAAAATGGTGTTTGCCCATAGTGTTCGATCCCAGAGTGCAGTTGTCCCGGTCCTGACCCGCCTGGCTCCCATGTGAGCGGGTTCAATCTGGACGAGCGGATCTTGGTTAACCCCGGGGGCGCTGATCCATGATGCTGACTTCAGCTCCGCTCACCGCCTCATTTCATCTGCTGAAAACCCAGTGTCCGCAGCCCACCCCGCTTCCACTGCCCCCCCACCCCCCTTTACAAACACATGATGTCAGAAGCCCCAGTCCACCCTGCAACCCAACCACGGGCCTGCCAGGCATGTGTGAGGCTTTTTGCGCAGCTTTGTGCCGGACAGGTGGCGTGTGTGGGTTGCAGTTGGGTGTTACGAGGTATTAGGGAGTTAGGAGGTGTCGTCACATCTGGGCGGCTGTAGCTGTGCTCATGTCTTTCCTGAGGTCAGAACAACGTATCATTTACAGCGCTCCTTCTGTGTGTGCGCGCGTCCTAAGGTCCATTTCCATTCGGCTTCCATGGAAATGTGGCTGTCCGAATCGGGGATGGTAAAAACATGTGTTAAAGCACATCACAGGAGATTAACTCCACCATAATAAACACCAATGCACTGGAAAGGGAACGTTCCACAGGAGGGCCTGCTCTAGCACGCTAGCCGCGCTGCACATGCATTTATTTCTAATCCTGGAGAGAAATGAGAGATTAGATGCATTGAGTAGCAGAGCCCTCCAGTGCACGAACAGCCTGCTACGTGTTGAGAGATGGCAGCTGGCAATAGGGGCTTCAAATCCCTGTTTATTGTATGGACCCAAACACGTAGCCCGCTCGCCTTCCTCAGCAAATAACGCCGACATAATGGCGGAATCTGACAAAGAGCCTCGCTGTAAAAGCGTCCTTTCATTAGCCTGTGTTTGGGTTCGTACTGACGCCTTAAGTCAATGTTTGTGCAGAAACTGAGTAATCTTGTGTTATGCAGCATTCTGCCAGGTCTTGTCAGTAATGGAGCTGCAGGTTCAATGAGATCACTACCCTTTCAGAATGTGTGTACTCGTCTCTCCCAAAAATGCTCTTTAGCGTCCATGTGTACGCAATCCAGCTGAAGGAAAGACCTCGTTTTTAGACGTTTAGTCTAAATCGGGGACAAAAAACTGGCTTTCCTGAAAGCGCTTCGCTCGGTACTTGACGGATACATTCAACGCTCGGGAACGATATCCAGCCTAATAGTGACTTGCTAATGGTATCCTCCATTAACATAGTCATTCCATGCTAGGCATCTCCATGAGCGCTTGTGGTTGAGTCCTTTACTGCGCTAATGACATACTCAACCCTCGTAGCACTAAAGAGCAATCCGACCTCTGGC
>JAMWET010005071.1:0-20000 GCA_024036415.1 Prochilodus magdalenae | reverse complement strand
TGTTATAAACCCTGCTTTTGTTGTGACTGTCGCCAAGAGAATTAAGGCAAGACTCTTCATAGGCCGGGGAGCCTTCATGGAGCGTCAAAGCAGGCATGTGTATACAGTCATAGAGTTTAGACATACCTGGTTGAAAGTATATTTTTCAGACTTTTTTTTTTTAAACACCTGAAACAATGGTCAGACCAAAACTTACTTTACAACGTAGTGGAGACATGTATAGAATATAGAAATATGGTTGCACTAGAAATGGTATTTTTATTATTATTGTAATATTAATAAATATAATCATTTCCAGTCATTATAGATGATTTTTATTTTTTATTCCTGTAGAATGAAATGATTTATCTGTAAACAAAGCCATTTATGCATTCAGAATTTAAATTTAATGAGGCAGAATTGTCGACAATGATGGTGATGGGGTTGACATTGTTTTGTAGCCGTTTTGACCCGCACGTTTTTTTTTTCAGTGCATAATATTTAATATTTGCAGTTGCCTATTTTACAGAATTACCCATAACAAAGGCGGGACAAATGTCCCCTTCCCGCTTCAGATGCCGGCAAGGCGTAGCTAATGAAGGAAATCACATTTCATGCCATTTTCTGGGCCCGCTCATCCATTTGGAAGGCACTCTCATCCAATTTTGGGGATGAACCCTTCCTTGCAGATCATGTACACTCATTCATGCTGATTGTCTTCCCTGGGGTGGATGGAATCTTAAAGGAAGACAATGTATTGGCTTTGACAGACCTGTATAAAAATATCCTGTTGTGTTAGTCTAATTGCACAAGGTATTATGTTTATTTTTTGATATTGAATTAGACTGTGATTGTGTGTGGCAATATTCTCTCCAGATCAGCCCCCAGGCTGTGGTGGTGGATGATAGCTTCCTAGGGGCTATGTTGTATATGCGTAGGTATGTTGCATAGGATAACACCACTGCCCGCCTGTAAAGAGAGCCTCTCAGTTTCTGTACCTACATAGTGAAAGCTGAGACTAGGGAATGGATTCGAATCCCTGGAGGATCTGGGTGACTATGGCTGGATGCTAGATAGATAGAGGATAGATATAGAGAGTCCTTGGCAAGACTCCAGAGAGGCACTACATTTGGGGATGAAGCCTACCTGTAATATGATGTAACCATTGTAAGTCGCCCTGGGTGTGGATGGATCTTAAAGAGACAATCAGCTAAATTGACCGTAAATGTAAATGTAAATATGCTGTGGTTGGTGTACTTAGGCGTCAGCATGGCTCCAGAGACCTGTGGGAAATCTAACTAGTCTGACTACGCTTACTGAGAGTCACCCCCAGCCTGTCCATGTAATATGACAAGCTTGTAAGTTACTCTGGATAAGAGCGTCAGCTACCTTGTGGTAAATAATGCAGTGACTCGACTGCATGGCTCCAGAATACAGTGATATCTTGACCTTACTTAGTCACCCCCCAGCCTGTGCTTGTTAACAGTCTGTTAGCTGGTGGTCTTGTTGACAGACTGTATATACAGTGACTTGACCCTTAGTGTTGTGCTTGTTAACAGTCTGTGTGCTTGTTACATGTCATACATGTGTGACTTGCCAAGGTTAATTCCTTGTAAGTGTAACGTACTTGGCAAAATAAAAGGATTCTAATTTCTGAAAAACTGAAAAATGAGACTGTATTTATATTGTGGGCATCATGGTTCCTATCAGGACCCCTACAAAGACTTCAGAGGTGGTAAGATTCTCTACAGTGAGATAGTTCAGACCACTCTGAATGGCTGTGTTTACATATCACTGATTTCATTATACATACATTTTTAAAAATGAGTGGAATTCCCCTTTCAGGGCTGCGGTAACAGAACGGATCAAGTTACTTCACACACAGCGCCAGAGTGATGTAATTACATTGGTGGGAACGTAGCATTAAAAGCTTGACATGCATCCCTGCGCTGGCCTTGAACCCGGCTCTCCCACGTGGAGAGGGAGTAACTTAACCATACAGCTAAACTGACAATGAAAAAACATGTACACAGCTCGAGAACTGCTCTATCCGAAACTACTAGCCTGTAAAAATACTTGATGTGATGACTGTTTTGGACTATTCCCATGACTGGGTGTGCGTGTGTGAGGGAAATGTGTGAGGCAGTAATGGCTGCTGTCAGGGCAAATTTGAAGTGTTGTTTTAAGGAGTTATTGGAATTAGGAAAAATGTATTGGCTTTGACAGACCTGTATAAAAATATCAAATATATATTTGTTGTGTAGTCTATTAGCTTTATGGTATGCACAAGGTATTAGTGTTAATAAAATAGAATTTGATATTGAATTAGACTTGAGAGACTTGTGTGTGCAATATCTCGTTCTCTGATCGGGCCCCCAGGCTGTGGTGGTTGATGATAGCTTCCTAGGGGCTATGTTGTATATCGTCGCTGTCCAATGAAAACCATGTATCTCCATTTTTGTTGATTTTTACTTTTATGCATCCTTTGATCACACAAGCTGTTGTTTACATAGTGTGAACATTTTATGATGAATGGACCAACAGAAATGGCCCGAACCTGCTCGGAAAGACGTCTGGTTCCATTGACTTCCATTAAAATCAGATTAGGTTTTCGCCCTCTCTTGTAAAGTTACCATTTTGGAGATACTTGTTTTTCTTTGGACAGCGACGATATGCAAAGGTATGTTGCATAGGATAAAGGTTCCCCATGTATTGCTTGAGAAGGTGACAATGAGCCTCTCAGATTCTCTACTAAACTAAGATTCTGCATGACAGGTTGATGTGCTAATGCCACAGAGCAAGCCTGATTAGATAGATATGGATGGATGGATGGATGGATGGATGGATGGACTGACAGATAGACTGACAGATAGATAAACAGATAAACTGACAGATAGATAGATAGATAGATAGATAGATAGATAGATAGATAGATAGATAGATAAACTGACAGACATATAGATAGTTTATTGATCCCAAAGGAAATTTAGCAGTAGCGGTTTTACAAAAAACAGCACAGATACAAATACAAATTAAAAAATAAAAACAGTGTTGTGCAGTATGAAAAACCTAAATGGGTCGGTACCGGCCGCAGTATTATTAACTGTTAACTATAAACTATAAATAATACAGGTCACTAACGATATATATATATATATATATATATATATATATATATATATATATATATATATATATATATATATATATATATATATATCACTTTGCTAGGAGGCAAGAAATATATACAAGAAATACAAATATAACTGTAGACTGTAGGAAAGACAATAGTAATAAATAAGCGTGCATGATTGTGCAAGGGGCGCAGTTATCAGCAGATAAATGACTGAATTAACATGATAAACATGCGCATATATTGGTATTTAAGTAAAGTGGAGTGTCCAGGAGTTCAGATGTACAGTATATACAGTAAGTGTATTAAACCAGCAATAGAAAGTAAATTTTCCCAACTTCATACTGGGACCATGTCATAGGCCGCTGTGTATCACTGTCACAAACACAGGCTCATAAATCAGGTCTGTGACGACGTTCAGGTCAAATGCAAAGTCAACATTATACTGAAGAAGATAGGATCACAGTATTAGATCATTCACCCACATCCTTACGAGAGGCCATTTCAGGTTCTCTTTGAATACGTCTATCATCTGCTCAGGGAAGGGGTCCAATGTCCAATACTGCATGTTGTGTGCATTTACACATTTCCCAAGGAGATGTCTCCATATTCCCTAAAACACAGTACCGCTTTAAATCCCCTGTGTACTCGTTTTCATTCTGTTCTTCTGTTATCTGTAGTTTTTGTGATGTTCTTCTATGGACTGGCAGAGAAAGATGATGTTGGTCTTTTTTGTCCATATAAAGATTTTGTGCAAAGCATGTGATTTGTATATGACTAATCATTATTTAATGAAGACGTGCATTCATTTTCTCGAGATAGAACTCCATGAAATATTTCATCACTGCTGCCACATATTAAACATCGTCTGACTCGGGTTTTGGGAGTGATTTTGGGAATGATAAATGTGAATAACGGCCTGCTGACCTTTAATGAATTGCCTTTCTTTTCCCCCGTAATACAAATGGTTCAATTCTCTGATCGAATCAGTCAAAACACTGTATGTAAGGAAATGAGTTAATGTGAACTAATGTTTCACAAAGATGGTGGGTAAAGTTCAAATAATGCATCTGTAATTTTACAAAGAAGGTTTTCATAGCACATGGTATAATTGTGCTGTACGATTGTGATTCTGGGAGCAGTCCAGCAAGAAACTGAAACTGAAACTTGTACTGGCTGGTCTGAATGGTTGGCAAGTACAGAATGTAGACGAATTGCGAATATGCACATCTGATCATGGAACTGAACTCCCAAATTACTTGTATGACTCACCATGTGCCTATTGTCATACGCACAGAGAAACAAGCATTTGCATGGTACAGTTCTTGCTCTGCACTAGCGCCCGAACTGCAGGTTCTAAATAAAGCAGCACAGGAAGAAGACGATAGGGAAAAATAGATATGTATGTATATAAACGAAGAAAATGTACAATATAGATGATATATACAATACAGTATCTGTGCGAATTGCAAGTCTGAAAGACATGGGCGCAGAACATGTGTGCAGTCTGCAGTATTGAAGTAAATGGCAGAAAATATACAGGGGTTGGACAATGAAACTGAAACACCTGTCATTTTAGTGTGGGAGGTCTCATGGCTAAATTGGACCAGCCTGGTGGCCAATCTTCATTAACTGCACATTGCACCAGTAAGAGCAGAGTGTGAAGGTTCAGTTAGCAGGTAAGAGCACAGTTCTGCTCAAAATACTGCAATGCACACAGCATTATGGGAGACATACCAGAGTTCAAAAGAGGACAAATGGTTGGTGCACGTCTTGCTGGCGCATCTGTGACCAAGACAGCAAGTCTTTGTGATGTATCAAGAGCCACGGTATCCAGGGTAATGTCAGCATACCACCAAGAAGGACGAACCTCCACCAGCATCACGTAGTGACCTGGCCACTATCCTGCAAGAAGAATGGCTTAAACTCCCTCTGACCACTGTGCAGGACGCAGTATATGTCATTCCCAAGACGAACTGACGCTGTATTGGCCGCAAAAGGAGGCCCTACACCATACTAATAAATGATTGTGGTCTAAAACCATGGGGTTTCAGTTTCATTGTCCAACCCCTGTATATGCACTATAATAAAATTGCGTTCAAAAAGTTGATGTATGTCTTATCATAATCATAATTTATGAATGCATTATGTTTTGGCTTAAATCTGAACTCCATATTTTGCATCAAGCGTTGAAAATCCTGCCGTTTCACCATATATGTGGCACCCGTTGGAGAAACTCTACACTCTACAACGTAACCCCTACAATGCTACTGTTCCCTTTCAGACGGACATCCTGGTGGTGAGTTGTGACCTGATCACTGATGCGGCGCTGCATGAGGTGGTGGACCTGTTCCGTGCGCACAATGCCACGCTCTCCATGCTCATGAGCAAAGTACACGAGTTCACCGAGACGGTGCCCGGCCAGAAGGGGAAAAAGAAAGCAGGTACATCACTCACGCAGCCGCTCTAGAACACTGCGGCCTTAAGCTGCCAACTGCCCACCCTGCTCCTACCAGACAGCTTTGTTTTGGACAGACAAAACATGGTGCGGTTTTTAGACCCATTGGTTTTTCGGGATATGCTGCACTAGCTCCAAATAACACCTCTTTCTTAACCAGCGCTTCTGTTTTGTCTTTAAACACCCACCCAAGAAAGTTCCAGTAAAATGGCAAAAAGAAATCTGTCTTTGTAGCTAATACGAGCTCAGAGTTGAATTGACTGGTGGCAGGATTTGGGGTGGGGGGGTAATCTGCAGCCACTGTGCACGTTACAAGCAGAACACAGTAGCGGGAATTCTGTATTCTCAGACATTGAATTCTAAAAAATGTAACAGCAAGTCAACAGCTTTTTTGAAATTGGCTTCTCATGGGCATCCGTACTTTAGAGAGTGAAAGCACATTGTTAATTGGGCCTGTATATTGGTTATGAGTCATATACTGGTCTTTGCAATGCTGATATCGCAGAAGGCTCCAATATGCAAGCAAGCCTTTAAACCAACCAGGCATTTCTGTGACTGTTTTGGTGAATGAAGCCATTCTTGTAATCCAACATACAGCCAAATATCATGGCCAATGAAAGGTCTTTTCAGGACTCAGAAACTTGTTTTAACTAGTGTAACTTCTCCCAACTGTCTTAGTGACAGGATTTTTGTCAAATCTGTAAAATCCAGAGTCCATGTTTTATCATTGAAAATACTCCACAGTGAAAAGTTGAGACACACCCAACGAAATGAATGGTGTTGGTGATGTTAAAGCCTCTACAGGCTTACACTTAACACTTCCAACTGATGAGATATCTGAAACAGTACATATAAGATAATATGAAATAAGATAATCCTTTATTGATCCCACAGTGGAGAAATTCACAATGTTACATCAGCACAGAGGAAAGAACAGAAGGATCAGGAAATATACAAATAATAAATTAGGTCTAAATATATCCTGATATACCACATACTCTTGATGGATCACCATGTTATCTTGTTATATTTTTTGTGCAGTATAAAAGCACTAGTTTACTTTTTCAATATGATGAATATTCATGATGGACAGAGCAATATATCGTCGCTGTCCAATGAAAAACATTTATCTCCATTTTTGTCCATTTTGACTTTTATGCATCATTTGAAAACAGCAGCTCTGGTTTACACTTTGTGGGATTTGCATGGTGAATGGACCAATTGAAATGGTCCAAAAGTGCTTGGTAAGACGTCTGGTTCCATTGACTTACATTAAAACTGAATGAGGTTTTTGGCTTCTCCTGTAAAGTTGCCATTTTGGAGATACCTGTTTTTCTTTGGACAGCGTCGATATATAATCGGTCCAAAAATGTATTCTTTTATCTGCGTCCACTGCAAGTTGAGAAAGCTGTTTTATCCTCCTGTACAGTTCCATTTTGGAGGAATTTTTTTTAAGGTGGGCTGCTTAATTCCATGAGTGCTAATTTATAGTTTGGTGTCTTCACTTTTATTCTAAAGTAAAGCATTGAGCTGAAAATTAGGAGCACCTTCTGTGAGTAGCCATGTCTAAGCTTACTGTTAGTCGCTATGTGAGACGCTATATATCAGCTCGTTTTTGTACGGCTCGGTGTGCGCGGTGACATGACATATATGGTGACGTATTGAAGCCTGCACGAACACGGCCAACGTAATATTTAAGATGTTTGAGCAGTGCGGCTCGTAATTAGCTTCAAGAAAAGCTGATGTAAATCCAGCGTCTGCTCCGTGTCTGTGCAATAAACTGTCAAGGGGAAGTGGTGGGGTTTGAAAAGTGGACGACCATGGGAGCAGTTTGCATGCTACTGTATAATTCGACATCTCTAACTCAGTGTGTATAGATATATAATGCAGTGGTAGTAGTTTGGCCATTTGTATGGCTCTTAGTAGATGGACCAATTCAAGACTGACTTCACCCTTGACAGCCCCCAGCCCTAAAAGAACTCACCTAGTGTACAGTTTAGCTCTAACTGTGGTTGTGAGTGGACCCTGATGAACCATTGTTGTCGCATCTCTACAGGAGAACAGCGGGATTTTGTGGGAGTGGATGGCACAGGGAAGAGGCTGCTCTTCATGGCTAATGAAGCTGACCTGGAGGATGGTCTCATTATTAGGAAGTCCGTTGTGCGCAAGTAAGTGCCAGCCCTGTTTCGCACTCTTTCTGCTCATATGTCTCTGCTAAAGCTGGTCCACAAAGTGTTATGGTTGCTAATTTCACTGTGGTGGTGTGTTGCTTTGTACCATGGTGAATGTAGTGGGTGGGAAAATAAACAGATCAGACCATGACAGCTTGTAATACTATTAAAAATGACATGAACTGGTAATATAGCTTGACATATTCGAATTTTATAAGTATTCTCCAGTAGTTTTAGGCAAACAAGGTTTTATAAACATGTACAAATGTCTCACTACGGGATTTAGCTGACGCTCTTATCCAGAGCGACCTATAAGGTTAATCATATTACAGGTAGGCCAATGTAGTGTTGGGAGTCTTGCCCAAGGAGTCTTTTTGGTGTAGCACAACATAGTCACCCAAACCAGTCTCCCACATGTGGTGGTGGTGGTTCCCTGGCAGGTAGTGGTGTTGTTCACTGAGCTATACCAATCTACTAAATAAGCTGAAGCTCAGAGTCTTAAAGGATGTGGCACTATTTCGATTTCTATTTGGCTTCTTTATTTTATAATTTTTCCCCATACAAAACTGTGAATATTTATTAAGTTTATTAAGTCTATTAAGTTATAAAAACCCATGCTACATAACTACATGCGAATTCCAGCCCTTTTCTCTGTTATATGGTGACATCATCTCGTAACACAATCTTCATTGCCCAGTAACAGCAGGTTTGGCATATCCTCACACACACACACAGAGGGCAAGAACCCTAAACACATACCACTCTGACATGTCCTGCTCTGGTCTAGCTTATGAGATAATCGTTGGCAACTCTTTACAAATAGATTTAGATTTGAATCCCTTGTTGATCCCACAGTGGGGAAATTTAGTTTCCGCATTTAACCCATCCGTGAAGTGAAACACCACAAACACACTCACTAGTGAACACACATACTAGGGGCAGTGAGCACACTTACCCGGAGCGGTGGGCAGCCCTATCCACGGCACCCAGGGAGGAGTTGGGGGTTAGGTGCCTTGCTCAAGGGCACCTCAGTCATTACTGTCAGTTCAGGGAATCGAACCGGCAAACCCTTCGTTCCCTAACCTCCAGCCCACGACTGCCCAAAAGAGAAGTTTACTTAACATTAGTTAACAGTTGGTAATGTATTACTTCATGTTAACTAATGCCTTATGCTAACAAATGTTAGTTAGTCAATACTTATACTATAGTTAGTCAATACTACCCTGTAATGCATTTAGTTATGACACATTTCAATATTTTATGATTAATTTTTGTATACACTAAATACATATTTTTACCAACATTAGTGGAAAAATGACTTTAGTTTTTTCCATGACTTTTCTTTTCTCTTTCTCTCCATTTCTCCACTAAAGGAAGTGTACATAAGTGTACCAAAAATTGGCATACAACTTTATGCTCCTAAAAGCATGTTGTGATGTAGTTCATACAGTAGTTGCAGAGATATTCGCACAGTTGCAGAAGGAATGAAATTTGGTGGGTAGGTTTGACATCATGAGACATGCCAATAATGCAGGTTTCATGCTTGGCTGCGCATATTATGTAAACAAGGACAGGCAAAAGCCATGATTGCGGATATTCAGCAAGCAGTGATGCCCTCCATGAGACATTCTCTTAGTGCCAGCACCATTGCCAGATGGCTGCATGATGCAGGACTACATGCACACAGACCATTGTGATGACTGTTCTTAACACCACGTAGCCAACTGTCCGACCACTATAATAACTGCAGATGCCTGTACGGCAGACTGTGCATAATGAGACCAATGTCACCCGAGAATTGCTAGCCAAGTTCAGTCTTTACCAGAACGGAACCACCAACATCCCAGGGAAAGTGCAGAATGGCAAACACCCAGACCAGAGAGCACGTAGCGTCCCCCCCCCCCAGGGAGTGAACTCGTAAGGGATGCAGCGACCGTCCCTCTAGTTGGTCGACAGCATCGCAGAGACAGTAGCGGCCCCGGAGGAATATTTCAATATTGCCACTCGCAACAACTATTGCTGCAAATAGATTAGCGTAGTCATTAAGAGGGAAGAGGACTACCACCGTTGCTGGGCGGGCGATGGGCCCCTATTCGCCCCGCCCTCTCCCCCCTCCCTCCCCCTTTAACTTCCTTTCCGCGTCCTATCTCTTCTAATTCAGCTGTATACTAACTCCCTCCGGGCCGCCCATGCCCCCGGCACTCAGTCCCTCTTGGTTCACACCTCCCCTTCCCCTGCCCCTAAAGGCGGCTGCCCCCTCCCCAGGCTCTCTCCTCTAACCCTTTACACTAAAAACATCGGCATCCTCCCACTGGCATCTGTTCATCCCCTATAACGGCCATCCATCGCTAGGCATTAACGAACCTGACGCACCCAGAATCCCCGAATTATTGAGCCAAAAGACCCTAACGGCTCTACTAATCATGAACATGCCCCCCCCTCTTAGCACCTTGTCTTCCGACCCCCTTCCTCCATAGATTCGCACCATCAGCGCGACCTCCCCATACCACTTGCCTGCGCCTTTATTCGGCCAGGGAACCCAGTCCGACTTCTCCCCAAGCGAGCGCCTGCTCCGCCTTACCCTGATGCCGTGCCTACTCTCCTATTATCCTCTTACGCTATCTCCCCTTCCACCCCCTTTACATAGATTGGGGGGGGCGGTTACCTAGGCCACAATTACAGGCATGGCAGGGATGATGATCCACGCCTCATTGTCCATTCATATTTAGAAGTCATTAAGAACACGTTGTTTGGCTTCCTTACTTATTCCATTCATAGTAGGGGGGTTGACTAGCGCTTAGCCACGGTAAACGGCGCCCCGAGTGACCCTTGCCCATTTGTGCTGTGGGACGGCATAATTGAAAAAACAGGTGGCCGCTCTCAAGCCGCCCCCCTACTAGCGACCATCACAAGCAGCACCCTATGTAGTACGTGCTGTTAAGGCCAGGGCCCTCAGTCTGCAGGCGACGCCTCTCCATGGTCATCGCCCTATTGTCCATTTCGCTCGTGGTCTTGCTGCCTTTTAGGGTTTTTCTTCTTATTATTATTATTACCGCCGGTCGCTAGCACCGTAGTTGCGCTAACCACACCACATGCTCCCACTCCAGGGCTCACCTATGTTCCCGTTGTGCATCCTTTCTTTTCCCTTTCCTTGGCTAGGATGTACACCGTTTTCTCTCATTTTACATCCTTAAGGCTCTAAGCACTTTCGTTAGTTGTGGTGGTTTTCATGTTGAGCTGAATTTTTTTTGTAGACATTGGAGTCTGTGTATTTCTCTGAACTTCTCTTCAAGGAATCCTCTTCTTCTTATCTCTTGCTGTTCTAACGGAAAAGCTTGTTTTTGTGGGTCAAGGTGATGAATGTCTGGCAGATACTAAAACTCTTTGATGCTTGATTGTGATCGACAACATGGTTGAAATCATGATTCGGAGGATTCCCACTGTTGAGGACACGCCTTGCTACCTGTGACTTGGTGTATGACCTTGATGGTTCTTATGAAAATACGACATTGTAGAAGGAGCAGACTAGGAAACGCGTTAGGGCCGGACACAGACCATATTAGGAGCTTAGTAGAGATGAAACTTCTCTGAGATTTCTTTCCTATGTAGTTCCAGATAGACGCTGTCCAGATCTTATTCCATAGTGAGGACATGAGAGTTCCTAGAATGGCTGATCTTATCATCGCTCAGAGACTTAGAGAGTACCTAGATCCTGAGTGCACAGGGTAGAGATTTCCCTGTCCAAGAAATAGCGAGGCCCTATCTCGCAAAATCAGAGACGGCATACTTTATCAGACAGCCCAGCTCTTACACAGTAAAACCTAATTTATATTTCGGAAGTCAATCAGGAACCGAGTAAGTCTTTGCGTAAGCATGTAGGTTTTTGACACCATTTCTTTTTGCGTCCATTTGTTCCCTTAGACAGTCCACCACACAACGCCGTCGTAAAACAGAAGGCATCTATTTATCAATTTGAGCATATATTATAAACAGTATATAAGTAATCGAACACAAAATGAGGATAGAGGCTCATCACAGCTTGTGTTTCTTTAGGACAAGTGTAACGAATCATGACAACAGATCGATCGTTGTAATAACGCATGGTAGATTCTATGCATCGTAATTAGCCCCTAAATGTCCACGTGTGCACTACTTACAGCTGTCCTTTAGAACGGAAGAAGCATGAGGACTACCAAACTATGCGTAGGAGTATGAGCTACACGGACCAGTATAGCCGAGCTCCTTGAGGTGTGTTGATGCCAAGTTAATGAAAAGTGTGTTGTTTGTTGGTGTTTTGGTGAAGGAATTAAGAGATCTCTGAATGAAATGTGCGTGTGCTTTTTTTTCGGTTTGTGTATGCCAATTGAAGTGGGTGTTCTATAAGATGTACAATAAATGTATACCCCAATTGATTTTATGCCTGATAAAATAATTGTTTGAATTTTTTGTGAGTTGGGGATTTTTGATGTGGGTTTTTGAATTTTGAATTTTGTTGTGAAAGTTGATTGAATTTGAAAAGATGTTGTTTTTTTGTTGTTTGGTGAAAGATTGAATTTTTTTGAAAATTGGTTGAGAGTTTATGTGAAGTAACTCACATGATTTTGTGTCGCTTTGTTGTGAAAAATGAAACCTTTGTGGTGTGATTTGTGAAATGTATGAGATCTTATTGACTTTGAAATAATGACTCTCAGCAAACTCCACCCAGATTGAGCGCATCACGAGATCATTTCATAGTGGACCCCTCCTAGGAGCATTGTGTAGGTCTGTGGTCATATCGCTACTAACGTGAGGGCGTGGTCCATTAAGTTTGATTGGTAGGACACTACGTTGCCGCCACGCTACCGCGCGTCTCGCTTGCGCCATCGGCCTTCCGTGCTTAGCAACGTCATCAACGCCGTCAGCGCGTCTAGGATTGATTTCTTACTGGGCAGCAAAAACCAAAAAAATACGTTTTTTAGGGCCACTCCAGCAACCTTGTGTCTCTGCCTTACTATATGGCATATATAAGCAACTCCTCCTCTTTGCCGTTATCCTGGCTGTTTCTGTGCTCTTAGGTGTCATTGTCATGTTAATTAAGGCCAAGTCAAATACATAGATCCAGCCTTCTACACGACTCATCAACCTTTTGACCGTCCTTTTGCTGCACCAACAGGACTGGTAATATACCGTAATCCAACCACTAAAATCATCGTATCGCCAATACATTTATCCGAAGGCCCCAAGACAATTTTCTCTTTTTATCTTTTTTTTATCCCGAGTTAGGGAGTTTTCCTTGCCCCGAGCCGGATCATCCATTCGCCTTACAGACTACATGTCATCATAATGTCAGTCATCCTTAGTGCCCCAATTGTCTGGACCCATTTTAAGTGCCTGCTTAGAAACCGCCATAACATAACACCCCTGCTAATAGTCATTAGCTTTCCTAGACCTCACCATGCCCCCTTCACAGTAGGATAGATGGCTTTTGTCTTTTTATTTGACATCCCACCGGATAAGCGCAACCTGTACCTCAATAATCATACCTGTCCAAAAGCCTATCTACCTTCAAACTCACTGGCGCGAGACTAGTCCTTTTTGAGCAGCGGGAGAGTTCAATGTACCATAATCTGACTACAGAAGCTTTCTCCCGATGAAATCTCCTAGAAACTGGACTCATCCAAAAAATAAGCCAGATATATGCAAGTATGCCTATTGATAAACAAATAGCATAAGTCCATGCTACTAATGCCACCCGCCAGCCATCATCACTAACCAGACACTAGAAATAATTAATTATAAGGACTAATAGACTTACAGGAGTACATCCCCCAGAGATCGACTTAAAGCCTCCAGACATTGAACTGCGCTCCAACATGCAAAGCCACATACGTTCAATGCAGTTTGTTAACACTTAAGCCACGACTCTAAATGAAATGGATGTTGTTGCACTTATTCTCAGACCTCTACAGCGCCTTATACTAATAACAGTTCTTACGGATAGAGCATCTGAAACCATACATCAACCTGATATACCCCATAATTTACTTCGAATGCTCAGGCATAGTATTACATTTAGATGTTCTCAATTATTATTTTTTACTTATATAAGCACAATATAGCCATTCACTCTATTATCATAATGTTACGGTATAAACATACATAAACTTCATTGATCCCTTTTGCACTAATACCACAAGCAAGCCCTACTAAGTGTCACATTTTAACATATAATTTATATCATGATGGAACTGCGCAATCCCTCACCAGAGACCAGTAGAGTTGCGTCCAGGAAAGTGCTGCCATATATAACTTATGCATTAAGAAAAACCATCCTGACTATAATCTAATTCTATTAAGTTAATAAAGCTGTCCCCTGTTTTTATACCTCCTGCCGTCAAAGCAAACTTCCATTTTGGAGCGTTTTTAAGGTGGACTGGTATAATTCCAGACCAGTAAAATAAGTGCCAACTTGAGTTAATAGTTTGATGTATACTCACTTCTTTATTTATATTCTAAGGTAAAAAGGTAACAAATAATATTAATTAATTTTATTTACAAAAACTTCTGTAACTCTTTCAAAACATGTTGACTTCATCAAAAAAAAAAAAAAGGATAAGGAATAATATGTAAGACCGTATCTAAACTTTTGCGTGGGTAGGTGAGGCATGCAGCTAGCATGATGCTAATTATTGAGGATTAGGCTTAAGTTGCCTGTGTAGCTATTTGTAGCCTTGTAGCTTCAGCGGGTTGTAAAGCGCAAAAAAAAAGCTGACTTTAGACACCAGATGTGGCTGATTGACTGTCTTTGGTGCAACTAGAAATCATTATATATAACAAGTTGGAGATTTGAACAAATCTGTGTGGTCATCAAGATATAGTAGTGTGTGGTGACACATTACCCCAGATGTGCAGAATTCAGATTTCTTACAGTGCATCTGCAGGATCAGTTCAGCTTTACCACAGGAGAGATGAACCAAATTTAGAACCGTGGTTCAGGTCTAGAACCTTTTGTCATACAGATTACTTTAGAACAGGCTCGTCAACCGTTTAAACTGGTCAAACATTGTGCTGTCCACACGGGCTACTGTTTGCATAGCCTCGTTTGGTAGCATTGTCTGAAGCGCGCGCTGATTCTGAAGAGCCTTCCTGAGGAGGCCCCTCAGTGTTCAGCTTTGGACTGAACATTGATGTCGAGTTGTCGAGTGGTCGACAACCACTCAGAAACAACTGTCTCCTCGTACGAACACAAGCCCAATTATAATTTCTGAAGGGGGGGGGGGGGAGCGAACAGTCTTGCATCATTTTGGCCAAAAATGACTTTGTCTAGATCACGCAAATGCCTCAGTTCATCGGATACATGTGTCAAATTGCTCATCAGCGACAATCTGAGGATTGATCTAGAAGATCGCTCACAGCACAACAGGGTGAGAAGGCTGTGATTTGATAGAAGAAGCTCATTTCCAATGGCCAGTGTTGTCGAATCGTGATTAACACAGCAATATATTGTGTAGCTGTATTGCCATGTGGATCGAGGCTGTGGGAGAGCAGAGCCTGGGGTGGGGGGGCCCAGGGGGAACAGGGGGTCTGCAGGGTCTGGGGAGCTGCGACAGGGCTTTGTTAATCAAACGCGTTCGTAGGCTTGTAAAATACTTCAAGGAGCCTTACGACTGTAAATCACTGTCCAAATAAGAGAGGAGCTGCAGCAGCTAGTGATCATACTTACGCTTGTCACACGCAAGAATGAAGGAAATGCTCGCGCACACACCACACAAGCTTATCATGTGACATGAGCAGTATATCACAAACACACTCACAAACATGATGTGGAGGCAGTGCGTTTGGCAGTGAGCCGGAAAAGTCATGGAGTCCAAATTAGTGTTAAGTGTATTATATAAATATAATGTATATTAATGTACAATATGTGTCCAAATAAAGGCCATAGCAGGCTTAGACATTAAACGCAATCTTCATTTGACCATCATAGCCGCTGGCTAGCCACTGATATGAGAGGGTTCTTGTTTTGGCCGCTTGTTGAAATTATTCGAGATACATTCATAAACAATACTTTACAAATCGTATACTTAAAAAGTGATTTTAGCTGATTCTAGTTTTTGGGTGGGCTGAAATTGGGTTTAAAGCGTGAGAAGCACTTGTTTAGGTCGCAGTAATGACTTCCTGCAAACTGGAAAAAAAAAAAAAATGAGCAAACGCTTCACTGTGTAGAGGAACACTGTGGGCCAGTCCTCCAGTTTAGACAACAAAGTGAATCAGCAGAAGCACTAAAATGTAATCGGGTACATTTATATTCCTACAATGACATGTACATGCAAACGTATACACACGTCATGCATGCCGCAGAAAGACTTTGTCTGCAGATGTGAAAAGGCAATTATGTTTTTAGTTCATATGTATTTTATGTATGGTTTGTATATCCCTGTTTGATGGTGATGCACCTAAGAGTCCAAATCTGCAGGGGAGAAATGGCGCCTAAAATGTGACTATTAGCGGTTGTCGAGCCCTCACTGTGCAGTTTTACTGATTTCCATCATTCACAGCAACACAGTTAATATGATAACACAGCAGTTAACTATGATTATTGTGGTGCCTTCACAAACAGGCCTTTCAGTCCAAATGCCTGTGTGGACAAGGGTTAAAGTGTTTTGTTGCATTGTAAGAATTTGTTGCGGGTTGGTTTTCATGGTTTCTGTAATAGTGTGCGTGGGGACCATAGTTTTTCAGCGCACCACTGAACTCATTTTTGCGTCTCCGTCACGTACATGCACTTCGTCTCCCAATACGCGGCAGATGAGTGACTGTTTGCCAAAGTACCACTTTTCCTCATGGCATCACGTACTAATGCAGCAGATGGGTCCACAGACGGCGCACAAACCTAAAGCGTATATGTGGAGGGGTGCACAGCCATGCGCCCCATCACTTTGGCATGCATCAGGTGTAAAGACAGCTTTACATGCAGCATTGCAGTCTTGTCTTTTCATATCTATCCAACTATCTATCTCTCTCTCTCCCTCCCTCTCTCTCTCTCTCTCTCTCTCTCTCTCTCTCTTTATTTCTTTATCTATCTATCTATCTATCTATCTATCTATCTACCTCTCTCACACTCTCTCTCTATCTATCTATCTATCTATCTATCTATCTATCTATCTATCTATCTATCTATCTATCTATCTCTCTCTCTTTCTCTCCCACTCTCTCTCTCTTTATTTATTCCTCTCTCTATCTATCTCTCTCTCTCACACACAGCTCATACTTAAGTGCTCTATACTATCTAATACTCTCTATCTAAATCAGTATCTATACTATCTATCTATCTATCTATCTTTCTAATACTCTATCTAGTGCTCATCATTTCTCTACTTCTCTCTCTCTTCTCTCTCTCTCTCTTTCTCTCTCTCTCTGCTCCTGCTGATCTCTCTGCTCTCTCTACCTCTTTGCGTCTCTCTCTCTCTCTCCTCGCTGAAAGAATCAGGGGTAGATATGGTTTGACTGTCACCTATTCAACTTCAGGTAGTTGAGTGATCCATTGTCTTAAACCATCCGAATAAAGTCCTTTAATTAAAACTTCACTTCAAAATACTAGAACTGAGGCAAATGGTTTTACACTTTACTCCACACCAAGATCACCTTTTTTGGTGGGAACACATTTTGGTTTTTGAGTCCAGTGGTCAAAGGCACCTTCCACACCTGCATCCTTGGTTCAGACCAAGTCAAAAGGTGGGGACCGTACCAGCTGGGTGTAAAAGCACCTTCGATTTTAAACAACAGATCACATGCACCCTTACTGTCTTAGAATGAATCCAGAAGGCACAGTGGCCCTTGTGGGGGTAAAAAAAAACTGGAAACCCCCACAGCTGTTAAAGTAGCAGTTAAATACCAAGAAAGCATCCATTGTTTGTTTTCCAGAATATATTTGTTTGCTTGTTGTTTATTAGTGTGTGGGGTAAAAAGCATAACTTACAAAACTTCACTGATCATATCTTTGAATTTTAATAGTTGTATACGGTGTAGTTGGTACGTTTTAGCATTAAGCTTTTATCTACTTAACAAGAAGTAGCTCTAAATGAATAGGCTAGTGCATATTAACAATGATTATACTTCGAATGTTTTAAGTCTAAAATATGTATCAACTACATGTACTGGCATGTTAAGTCCTAGGATTTAACGACACGAGGAAGCCACAGAAGTGAGATGATCTGCATTTAGGCCATTTCTCCAAAGCTAGCTTTAAACCTGCTGCGCAAACAAACAGCTTAGTGAGTACCGTGACTAGTCTACAGTGGGTTTAAACACTTGGCAACAAGATTAAAGGTACTAAAGTGTTAGTTGTGTAAGAAGCACATATTCATTTCAAGAGGACATGAGTACTCTATGTACATAAGGACGTTTTGAGAATGGGTAGATACGTCTGCAGTAGTTAAACACGTGTGCTTGCTTTGTGGTGTTAAGTGGTAAACTGTCTAGGAGGCCCTGTTCTGTTCCCTTATAATAAAGTACCTACATCGACAATAAGAAACCGTAGCACGGAGAACAAAAAACGCCGCCCACAATGCCACAAACGACTTGTTGCCATCTATTTGCTCGCTCGCGTGTTTTGAGCCCCAGTAAAAAACACCATGTGCTCTCAGGGCTGCGCATGTAAGCACATAATGGCCTCAAATCAGTGACACACATCTGGCTATTTATATGATCAATGTATATTGAATGATATATTCTCTATAAAACTGATAATGGCTTAGACTCGCATGGGGAAAGGAATGAGTCCAGTGGAAAAAGCAAATGTACACAACTTTTCTGACCATTCCGCAAATATCTACTTATTGCAAAGTACCATCTTAGCCAATCACACGAATCGGTCACATACTCATTAATGGTACTTCCTCCATCATTCATAGAGGCCGAAAAACCTGGACCTATCACTTTTAAACTAAACCTTTGGTGGAAAAAGAAAATGCTCGGCTATGAGCATTAAATGATTATTATGATTGGACGTATTACAAAAAAAAAATTGTCTGTTTATGGTTGACGCAATTCAGACACAGCTGTCGCCAGCATGATTGTACAAGAACGAAGGAGGCCCTATATTGCGGTGTTTTCATTTCTTAAGGCATGACAAAAGTTTATTAGAAACAGTCGAACTAGACCAAGCAACGTCAAAACGTATTGCCCCTATTACAAGTTATAGAAGGATTAACCGGTTACACTCGTGAAGTAGTTTGCTAATTGTAATGCTCTTTAGATACTAGTGGGCTTCTGTAATAAGGAGCTTTTATGCTAGCCCTCTGACGACGCACTCGGATGTTACTTTAATACGGTGATTTGCACCATAATGTACATGTACAGACAAAAAATCAAAATCTTGTTGAAAATAAAGTGAAAAAAAGACTTATGCTTGAAACGGTCCTTTTAGAGGCGGTATAGCACCCTAAAAACACTTTCTGAATAATTCATCATCCGAATATTGAAAATCACTCGCTGGTAATTTTATTCTTAAAAGTTCTGGATTTAAAGTGGACTGAGCTTTTAAACTGCTAGACAAAATATATTTAGCCTATTTTTCATGTCTAATTGCAATGGTGAAAATAAATGGACAAACATGTATCTATGAAACTAATGCCAAGTGGAAACAATCTGTGATCATTAATTTCAAGCAAATGTTCAGTTTTGTCGTCATTTGCATTGTTCAGTTCTAGGCTTTACGCGCCAATCATTTCCTGCCACAACATTCGGCTGTGATACCTATATTAATGTCACATACCGCATTGATGTTTGTGTAATTTGTAGCAAATTTGTTATTTATTGTACAGACATGATGATCCCAGATGAAGCTACAATTGACTTGCCTGACACCATCGTGCTTACCTGACTTGGGCCCAGCTTTTGTGACTCAGTAAGGTTAACAGACCCACTAGTATGGAGTCGAGCCATATACTGACGGTCCAATTGTTTCCTCTCACGGAACCCAAATGTAGTACAATCAGCCAAAACATCTCTTCAGGAAGAAAATATGAAAAACATGTACTGAGGTAGTCACTGAGGTGAACAGTGAATTGTTTCTCATTATGGTATTAACGCCGTTGGTGTTAAAGTTACCGGAATAAGTCTTACCAAAAAGAGCTTACAATTTACTGCCTCCTTTATAGCTTGACAGGCTTTTTATATCCAGTATTTAGTTAAGACGAGCTTGAAATGGGTTAGATGTCGATTAGTCTAAGCTGAAGGGTTTGGTGTAAGGCCGGTCCTATTCCACAGCGTATTGGCACTG